>DWMZ01006561.1:0-10262 GCA_018249855.1 Eueides tales michaeli | reverse complement strand
AATGGTTTTTCCCAATGTCCATTTCGGCAAGTCAATAGATACCCATAAGTAACTCAATGTTGATTTAAAACTTTTTTGATGCAAGCAATTTCAATACCATTCTCATAATTTTACGCGAATTACTTTAGAATCAGAATATGCCATTTTTCAATTTTACTACTTAAATATTATAATATTTTTTAATTCCCCTCTATTAAGACAAAGTTCGGCGATAAGTTCCAGAAACATTTATTTATATCATTGTACTATAAAGCCCACATTTCAGCTTTGAACAATCTGTCATCTGAATAAGAAGAAAATAATCCTTGTAAACCCTGACATCATAATCAACTTCCGAGCAAAAGCAACAAAATTTTATTTTCTTATATAGATCTGCGTCCATTACAAGAATTGTGCTATAAATTTTACAAAATATTATGTTGTTTTTAAATGTTTTGCATAATACATAAAGTGAATATAATAAAATCTAAACATGTAATTAAACTGTGTAAAACAAATAAAACGGTCGTTATCTGACCTAAAAAGTTTACTTTTAATTTATGAAAAAATCATATAATAATATTACTCATTACTTGGGGAAAGAATTTGCACAGTGTGACAAATGCGAGAAGTATGGCAACAATTACAAAGCCTATATAAGAGAAATTGCAGGCTATAACTAGTGACGTCATCAAATGAAGAAAAAAACTAAAATACTATTTTATTATAAACGCTTCTTTTTACATAAAAAATATTTGTATTATTTTCCAGTTCCAAACAATTTTATCGGCCAACTAGCATAGTTTCCAGCAGACAACTTATCACCTTGATGGTTGTTCAACGACTACCAGAGCTCTCGACTCAACCCTACCTCTCTCGATCCTGTTACCAGAAAGCGTGACGGGATCGAGTAGTGTTGCCATTTAAAAAGCTAAAACTTCCTTTTATAATATTACATTCGGCCATCCTACGAAATGTGTAGTCTCCTGGCACACTAAAAACATCAAGAACTCTGCCAATAAATTACTTACTAACTTAAGTTACTCATTATTATTTTGAAGCCAATAGTTATGTATAATACAGCAACTGTCGTGTCTATTCTATTTATAAAACTTACACCCGTTGGTTACGAAATTAATAATAGTAATTATATTCTTATTTCGAAGGTGTTCGGTAAATACGAAGACGCATGAAACTGTATTTAATAAGTGCAAATAAAGTGGTATTAATAATTAATATCAATCAAGATATACTCATGTGCGACGTTATGATTGTGCTTTTGTACCACAATGCTAGAAATTGTGGATTCGATTCCCGCATGGAGGAATGCAATTTGTTATTTCAGGTTATCTGATACCAAAGCAAGGTGGAGCGTTCACTTTTAACATTAAACAAGCAATGATTCAAAATCTGCAGGAAATGAGAAAAGGAAGTGGCTTAATGGGAACGAACTGCCTTTACACTGGGTTCTTAGATTTCGTCAACCTACTCTACCATATGCAGGATATAGTGTGGAGCTAAATAAAATAATATGTTCTTTTATTTGGTCCTCTTAAAAACTACCAACAAAGTGCACAATCTTACTAATATTATAAATGCGAAAGTTTGTACGGATGTGTGTATGTTTGTTACTCTTTCACGCAAAAACTACTGAACGGATTTTCATAAAACTTTGCAGTAATATAGCTTTGATATCAGAATAACATAATAAGTTAAAATTTATAGGGATTTCAACCGACATAAAAAAGGAGATTTTTTATGTATGTTCCTCGATTACTCGAAGACGGGTAGACCGATTATCAAAATTATTTTTTAGTTCGAGAGGGTATATTTCACAATTGGTCCCATGGTAAGGAGACCAGAATCTGATGATGGAATCTTGGAGAAATCGAGGGCAACCCTCAAATTTGAAAGGCAAAGATGGGGTTTTTTTGTATAATAACGCAATTGGGAGATCTGTATCTGACTATCATCTCATTTTATTAACCGACTGCAAAAAGGAGGAGGTTCTTAATACGTATGTTCCTTAGACACAAAGATAATTACTGTAGGATTATTTATCTTAAATAATTCTAAATAAAAGTCCGCGACAGACATCTTTTATGTGTAAGTCACTATGACCAAAATAGTAAACGCGGACGAAGTCGCGGGTAACAGCTAGTATTTTATATTCTTAAATTTATAATTTCTTCTTCAAAACAATTAAAACAACTTCTATACACACACATTTCTATAAACGATCCAAAACATTATTGAACCTATTTTAAAAGATCTTTAGTCGATATCATGAAACTATGATTTATGTGAAATTCGTCACTTCCCTTTATCACCGCCATGTCCGTCGTTTATTACGTTTTTGTTAAAGGAATGACCAGGGGTGATTGATTGGTTTTATGTGAAGCACAAAAATTTCCCAACAGAATAAATTGCAGCTATAAATTATTAGTTATAATATATATATATATATATATATATATATATATATATATATATATATATATATATATATATATATATATATATATATATATATATATATATATATAAAATTTGTAATTATGATTACGTTATAATTTAATTCTTCGATCATTTCACACTCCCCCCTCCTGTAAGCCTAAATATCCCCAAAAAACCGATATTTTATTTTGACTTTAGAGATACATACGTTAGAGTATAGTTCTAAACGTTCACTATCGTTTGTATATTACTACTATAACCATATAATAATAAGAGAGTGACTTTTTACTATCTGCTGCGCGCTGTATCCCACATATGGCAGGGTAGGCAGAGGGAACTTAGGAGCCTAGTGTTAAGATACTGTGTGCCGAAACTTTACTGTGTTACCAGAGCGAAGAATGAAAACTTTAAATATTTAAATAGAAAATATTAAATATTTTACTTAGGTCTCCTATAAATAATTATAATTTCAAATAAAAACTAATGAATTTTATAACGAAACACGATTTTTATATAAGTTCACAATAGCTATGTAAATAACAGACTTTATTTATAATACATAGTGCTTCTACAAAAAAAACATGTTTACTACTAGCAATTACTATTTAAACTATGTTGTACTACATTTTTTATTATTACATTACTTCATTTTAGTAGTATTTAAATTAAAAACCTATTTACTCTATTGAATAAAAAGCTTGTTATTTTTAAACAATGCTAGTTTATAAAATGCTACAACAATTTTCATTATAAATTTTCAAAAAGCCTTGGACTTTGTTTTTCTCAGACACACTCGAAAGTTAAATGTTAGAACAATTATATAACTGACCCCTGAGGCTATGTTACAAAGCATCTACTTCTCTCGAAAAAGACATAATTTCACGATTTACTTTATCTGTGAATTATTTACTGTTTTATTGTTTGCAACATAAATATTAATATGAAACTGATATTTGCTATACATTGCTTCTTATACGATAAAATATGAATATTTTTAAAAATGTTTCAAAGCCTTTTAACTTTCACAAAGCATGTATGTACATGTACTGGTCACCTTTTTATCACTATGTGAGTAAATTTACAAATTATATAAAAGACAACATAGTACAAAAATATATACAGATAATTAATTTTTAGCTTACCTTAAGTAAGAATATTATTATTGCACTTTAAAACATTGAATTACAAAATAAAATGTGATTAATTATACGCCAAAACTAAATAATTGCTCTTAATTTATATGCACACTTTAGATCTCAATTGGGAAAACTATAATAATACAGAAATGCTGTTCCAAAATGAAAATCTACCGCTATCTTAATGATTTTAAGAATCGATACTTTACTATTACTCTCTAATTAATAATTCTCTTAAATCAAATTCCATATTTTCTTTTAAAATGTCTGATTTACATAATTTACCTAGCATTGTTTACTCGAATATCATTTTACCTTTCAGCATTTTATACAATAGATACAATGCGGTCTTTTTGTATTCATAGGTTTTATACGTAAGTCCCTTCATGACGCGCTATCTATCAATTCTGTTTCATATAAAATCAGGGTTATTCCATTACGTTGTTGGCTTTTTCGTCTTTTATTACTTGAGATCTTTTTATTTAAGCGATCTTCTCGGAAATACTTATATTAACCCCTTATCAATATTGTCTGAATCAAAGAGTAATGGCCGGTTTCTGAATTGAGAAAACCACAAAATCTCAATTGGGTATTCTCAAATGCTTGATTATAATCTTATTTTTTTGCGTTTCATTCTCTAAAATGTACTTTCGTCAAACTGTAATCAACTGATCATTTGCTCCAATATCTTTGATCACGGCTTTTGTGTTCCGATATACGTATAAAAAAACCTATGCTTATCGGTAATCTTTTATATTGTGTTTTATTTTGAATGTAAAAGAAAATTAACATTTCTAAATATTGTTGTAATACTACTTTTATCTCTTATTATTATGTTTCAGTTGCCAAAATGTTGATTGTGAGAAGACAGCTTTATTAGGTGCAACAAAAATAGAGAACAAAACAAAAGCTTTGTATGTAAGTACGCCGCGGACGCAGAACCAGCATAAGATAACATAAACATATAACAATAACATAAACATAAATATAAGATAACGATATTAAGCACCGCACAAGAAAGGGTTCTGCGAAGGAAAACGTATTTAGAACAATATTAACATCTTATAAATTGAAAAAAAGATGCTTAGAGCAGTTGTCTTCAAAAATAAATAAAGACTTTTTATTCTTAACACGACAATTAACCAAGCCAAGCAAACTGAGAAATGCATTTTTTAAAGAATCTATCCACTATAATAAGCATTTTTAATTATTAGTAGTGATTATTACAACAAGCAACATATTTAGTGATTAAATAAAATGTAATAAACTCAAAACAGAACACGTTTTAACTTTAAGACCTGTTGAAATGAATATTATACTCGTAGATTTTTTTTTTATTTTAAATGAAAATTTCCTAAAATATTTGAAGAAGAGTTGAACAAGTTACCTTACTTTACATATATATAGAACAGTTATAGTTTTTTTACATTTTATTAGAAGTAAATAGTAATGCAATAATTCATCGTTTCAGTTGAAATTATTTTCAACTTCCTCAATATTTTTTCAAAAAAATATTAAGAAAGCAGGTGGTGGTTCCTTTACTCCTACTTAAACAGAGAGTGATCACTAAATATATTCAATTGTGGATACTCAATTGTAAACGCATATGATGTATTAGTTGTATTTTTTGGTAGGACTAGATATTATTTTTTTTAGGACATTATATGAACAAACAAAATATAATTGATATAGGTTATTTATAATACTGTTTGGTTTATCTTAAAAAATGTTTTTTATGTAGGCTAATAATATTATGGAATATCAGTATTATAAGAAATATTTACATGTAATTTGATCCAAAATATTTATATTTATTTTGAAATTGTATAGCATTATACATATCTGTAATTTATAAGATTTTAATTAGTTAAAAAAAGACAAATTTTATACAACAAGTGTTTTATTTATAAGCCTTTTATTCAAACAAAATATACAAAATACGTGTATACAATAATCTAATATTTTACTGATTTCATTTAGACTGATACGAGCGTAGTGAATATTGATTATACATGAATAAAATAATAAATTCTATACATATAAGCAACATGTAAGTATCACATTGTTTTAAAATATGTCACAGTTATTTATTAGATATTCTTAATAATATGTGTTTTATTACATATTCTTAATAATAACACAATAATAAGATTAACAATTCAAAATACTACAGTGATAAAACATATGTGAAAACATATCACGTGAGTCTATTACTATAATGTAAAATCATTTTCCACGGTTGCTTTTCTCGCTGTATAAGATGCTGTATGGGCTTCGGTACTTGCTGCTTTATAATACGTTTATTTGTACAATGTAATCATCAAGATGAGTAATCATGTAATGCAATAACACAAGCCACAATAACTTTTAAAACTAGGAGACACAGAAATCCCCTCTTCAAAACACCAATATATCTCTATTGTGTTCCATGTTGTTATTTGGGTTCAATTATGTGCTTCTTGAGGTGAAGTTGGATTTAGAAATGGTGGCATCAAAAATCTTGGACACTTTATAGCCATGAAGCTTCCAATTAGCTATAATACAAGCTATAATCCTGCACATTTTAACAGAAAAATACCCCTTTCTGTTTTTAGCTCTATTTCCTTTTAGTGAAGCTATTTTAATTTACCTGCACAATCACTCTGGGAAAATCCAACTCTTTCAAAAAACTGTGCTCATACGCTACCTATGGTCTTTCTCGAGCAGTGGACGTGCCAACATATTTACCTCCTCCTACCACTGCCTGAAAGCTTCTCCATTCATAAAATCTTAAGCTAGCGATAAGAGATATATGAGAAATGTAATCCCGCTATTGTATATTTCGTACTGATTTTGGCTTGATTTGGTTCAGAATAAATACAACGAAACGCTTTAGTGAAGCGAAAGCGACTCCTTAATTATTCTTTATAGAAATTCGTTAAGAAATCTGGTCTATTTTTCTTTGTATTTTGCGAAAGCATCATAGTTATCATAGTTGCGTGGACGCAATTGCGGTATCTCCAACGAAGACAACAATGTATCGTCATCGGTAATTATCTTAAGAATATACTCGTAGAGCTACTGATAGACAAATGATATAGACGCAAATAATTTTTTTTCCTCACAAACTACAAAAAAAAATATTTGGGCTCAGTTTGAGCAGTCGAATTCGCGAGCTTATATTTTCACCCATAAAATTATGGTTTGTTTGCAAAACTCGTTTGACAGTTCGTCAAACGAGTTTTGCTTAGTTGTGATACGCAAAATACGTTCTTAAGTATGATTTGAGCATGCTGCACAGAGAAATAATCAAATATTGATTATGGTTTGAAAGAAAAAAGTGAAATCAGAAACCAAAAATTGCTTAAATAGCAGTTGAGCACAGTTTGAGATTTGCTTAATGTCAAATTCTCAATTCAGAAACCGGTTATGTTTATAATACGAGTATATTCACATTATTAGTTTGGTTGACCATCATCATATTTGTAATATATTGAAGAAAAGAAACAATATTTTTTTATGAATCTAAAATTGTTTAACTCTAAATTTGTTCGTACTTAAAGTTTTATTATATACAAGAGTATTCACAAATACTCTAGTATATAGAAAACGAATATATTCACGTCATAAACTAAACCTTCCAACCGACACCTTAAAATATGCTACAAACTGTTCTTATAGAGATTTTCACGTGATAATTACACCATTTTGTACGTACACTTTGCTCGAGGTTATATGTTTATAGGTATATGTACTTAAGTTGGAGTGCCGCATAGACGCCTTTGAACGAAGTCAATTCGAGCCAAGACGTCTTAAACTTAATCTTAACAAAATCCCTTTAGATTTTATGCACCAAAAATTATATAATTAAATTTACACTTACCGTAATAATATTACAAATAAAAAGCTATATTAAGCATTTTATTTACAATGACGTTTTTTTATAATAGTTTCACACTGTATCCCAAACATTGCGGGGTAGTCAGAGGGAACTTGGGAACCTAGTGTTAAGACATTGTGTTAAGACGTTCCCCACATTCCGCCGACTTTGAGGCATTGCGTGTTGTTGGCGGAACTCACGTTTTGCCTTGTTACGAAGAAATGAAAACATTATATATTTAAATTAAGAATATTAAATGGGGAACATGGGAACCGAGTATTCGCTACGCTACATTCCGCTCCCCCACTTCCCACTGAAATTAAGGCATTGCGTGTTGAGTGACTGAACTCAACGCCGCGCTTCATTTTGCCGGCAAGGCAAACGAAGAAGTGAAAATATTTAATTTGAAAATATTAGATATTTCACTTTTATATTAAATAACAATTTACTTAATTTTAATGAACATATAAACATGAAATATGATTCATCATTCCTTATATTGTTTCGTAATATAATAAAGTAATCGTCGAAACTCGCAGGCAAATATTTTTCATCAAGATCACTTTTTCGGCATGAATATAACAAGAAAATAATGAAATGGGCTTTTCCCTGTTCTCACAAACGAAAATTGAACGTTCACTTTTTTCAAACATCTATCGAAATTGCTTCAATCAATATATAATACACAGAGATTCTATTTCGCTTGTCATGAAGGTAACTGTCAACATTTCTAACTGTGCTATATTTTACATACAATTCTTTCTCACTACGAATGAATTTAACTTTCTGTACTTTAATGCGGAAATATTTATTTCTACTTTTACATATCGTCTGCATATAAGAAAAGAAAATGGATATAAGGAATCTTTTGTTAAGATACTCCATTCCTTGTTTTCCTGTTAGGGGTATTGAATTTTGCGTGACAGAATGAAAAAAAAACAAGCAAATGAAAATAATTTATGAATCTGAACATATAAAATAATTTATCACTGGATTTTTAGAAATCCGTACTTCAAAAGATTAATTGACTTGACAATAGAGGTACCAAATAATTTTAATTACATATATTTAGTAACTCTAAACAATTGTCTAAAATTATTGCTTCTCTCCCAGTTTCATTTGAAAATTATTGCTTACAGACTAGTGATGTTGTTAAGAATTTGGGAAGCAGTTTTGACACTAGATTTTCCTTAGCATCTGACGTCTTCAAGCTTACCCGCAAGATCATTTATGCTTTTTTTTTTGCAGAGCTATTGAAAACCCTATGAAAATTACTATAATGCACTTAAAGCCAACATATTCAAGCTATTCAAAACATTTCCATTAAAGTCACTATAAGTGCGCTTACAGTAATATTACAATTAAACATGAACGCAATTCATTGTATTAAATCAATAATCGTATGACAGTCATTAAATGAAATCACCATTTCCGTCAATAAATATACATTTACTAATAGTTACACCTAAAGCGATTAACATAAAAATCATTTCAAAACAATAAAAAAAATATTTCTCATTTTCACAATTATATTTATCACTTATTATCCTTAAAATATCCCTTTATAAATTAATGGTTAATGTATGCATGGTATCGTGACGGTCCAAATTTACAGAAAATGTAAAGATGTTTATTAAATAATAATATTAAATTTCTTTCATACGTCAATAACAATGTGTGTTACTACATATATCATTCATTTATATTTTCTTGTCTTTATACATACCTTTTCTACATAGCTCGATAGGCCAAAGGTACCTAATATTACGACATTTTGGTTTACCAATTTATTCCCAGTTTTCGAGGTATTTCGTATTGAATCGAGCTCAACTCAACGGCTCTTTGTCGACCTGAGCAAAATAAAGAAAATAATTTAATTATAATTCCCTAAGTGGAAATCGAACCCACATTCGTTATAATTACATTTTGACGCTAATTATTGAGTAAAGATCATTGTCATTAATTATTACGCCTATTAAAAAGATAAACCTTAAATAGGCACATTTAAATAAGGATTAATAAATATTTAAAACAACTTTAATTCCAAAAATTATACATCGCTAATTAGACATCATAAAGAAAGTAAGGAGCGTTTAAAGTTCGCGGCAGCGTAAAATTTATTGTCCCATTAATTATTGCAGTAAAATAATTATAACAGAGACCAGCCTTGACGCAGCTGCGCCATTCTTTTGAAGTTTGGTTACAAGACAGCCGCATGTTTAATTAATTTTATAAAATACTCGTAACATTTGAGGCGTCAGTGTGTTTTACGACGGTTTAAATTTATTCCTTTGTGATGTAGTGAAGTATGACGTAATAAAACGACGTTTTTTACGACTTAGATTTGACTTAGAAATTTTACGGAAAGTGTGGTATGGAATGGAGTGTCTTAGCACTAGGCTTCTAAGTTCCGTATGCCTACCCTACTATACGGCGTACACTGTAAGGTTAAAAAATATATATATAGAATCAAATAAGATGATGATAAAATTATTAAACACTGTAAAATGTTATTTCTTATGATTACTAAATTGAGAATGTAAATGTAGTTTAAAAATAGATTAAAAACTTTTTGCTTTAATTTGTTTTTTAGTATAACATTCATGACTAAAGAATCAAAACATAAAAAAAAAACGAAAAAAATCGAAAACATTTTTTTTAGACATTTTTTTTAGCTTAGAACACAAAATATCTCAAATACGATTTTTCCATCTTCATTACAGAATATAAACGCAATTTTGCTTTTCGATCCCCTAATATTCAGCTTAAAGAATGTTACGTGACCTCTAAGCAATCTGTTAAAAAGGGATTCGAATTGGCCCACTTAGGCA
>DWMZ01006560.1:0-10262 GCA_018249855.1 Eueides tales michaeli | reverse complement strand
ATCCTTCATGAAAAAAATATTTGTCTATAAATTAATTAAAGTCAGGGTATCTTTACGTGAAACGTGCGTTACGTGAAAACTATCATAGTTCGAAGGAATGCTTATATTTTTTCAAGGTATATGGAAACAGTGGTCCCCATTTCCGTTCCGTTTTATAAAAATGAAAATCAAAATGATATCATATAAAGTGCCTGAGATTGCTTCCTCTGAGAGTCTCTGATATGCCATTTAGAGAACTTAGCATAACGAACATATTTTAGAATAAACAGTTGTCGTATTTCGTCAGCTTAGATATTTCTGACTATGGGGTCAATGGTAATGGTAATGAACGGGACTGGAAAAATGTTCCCTAAATTAGTGTTCAGTTTATAGCTTTCCTCATTTGGAATACACTAATATACTAAATTTAAAAACGTATAAAAATTTGGACGAAGCAGGATTTGAACCTGAGCCTCTTAAAAACCGTCCAAGACCTCTGACCACTAAGCCATCCGTCATCACCAAGCTCCATCGAAATTTTTATACGCTTGTTACAACTTATTTATGTTCCTAGCGATTTTTAAAAGGCACAGGTTCAAATCCTGCTTCGTCCAAATTTTTTATACGTTTTTAAATTTAGTATTTTTCTTTCCCAAGTGTGGAATAACACTTTAAAAATAGTAAAAATATACACTAATATATTACGTTATATAACTAGGAAGTATAACTATAAATATTTTTTATCAAGCTTTTTTTTTATAAGTGAAAACCACATTAAAATCTGTTGCATAAGTAGATATGGTAAAAATCCTGTGACCTTGGACTAATGGTTTCTTAACGTAAAAGCTCATAAATCTAGTTAAGTAATTTTTTTACTTACATTTCTTCGTTTCATTTTTATACAAAGTTTGATAATGATTTTTTTACCCAAGCTGTAATCTATTTCCAGCAGACATTATACAATGAACAGAATGAAGAGACACTAAGTTCGTTTTTAGGTTTTTTTAAAGAACCTGGTTTTCAAAAAATATAAATACTACGAAATCCTGAAAATCGTAGATATGTAGCGTAGGTGTTTAAATATAAGGCGATAATGCAGTTGTCTGAAAAATAATTGGAAAGGAAATTATCCTATTTTCGTTACAATTCGTGTCGATATTATTACCAATACGTGCGTGGGAAGATAGGGCCATGATACTAGCATACAGTCTTACCTAAAGTGAATGGCGTTATATTTTTATATTATTATTGATAATTTTGGGCGTGGAAAAGGCATAGTTGTGAGTTTGATCACCACTTCGGGGATTTAATTATATTTAAATTATGTCTATCTCATTTGCGTAAGATTTTTTATCATACTGGAGTCAGTATGATAATTTTTTATAATTTTTATTTTCGTCTAAGTAAAATATTAAAATTAACCGCAGTCATAAATCAATTCAGATTAAACCATCTTACAATCTTACATTCAACAAGCCAATGGTTCAACAAGGTACCTAAGTTTCCTCTGTCAGCCCTACAGTGTCAGGAAAACAGCGTGACGTGATAAAAAAAACTCCACGTATAAAAATAAAACGTGTAAAAGTGACTGAGGAATATCTAAATATAGAACGTTTACATGATAAATATAATAAATCCTTTTATTTTGTTGCACAGAAATAGTCCCTCATCACGCTATCATTATTGACAATGCCTTTGTTCCAGCGTTAATTAATATTCCTATTAAATGGTTTGTATTTCTATGAGAATAATCGCCTATAATTATAGCTTCAATCATACATCAGGGACGCGGAGGGAACTTAGGAACCTGATGAGACAATCCGTTCCCATCAAGACATTTCCGTTTGTCACTGTTCCCCAAATTGTTAACAATTGTTAACAAAGCGTAGAAATGAAAATATAAAATACTTTATTTTCTCGAGTCACACGCATGTGGTCCTGTGCCACGATATCACGTAATAATGAAATAAAAAATTCAGTACGAAAATCATAAAATGTGTGAGTACGCATTTTTGTGTTCAATAAGAAGTAGGATGATTCGATTAAATGTTGCTATTTAAAGGCTTGCAATACTATTATTACATCACTGGTCAATTTACATGAATCATGTTGATCCGCCATTTCATTATAGATTTATGGCATAACTAAAAGTTGCTAGAATAACAGATAATAAATGGCAACTTCCCGTGTTAGTCCGTGTAGCTGGATAGTAGAAACATATTCTCAAGACACTCCTATTGAATGGTGGAAATCAATCTTGCGCCTTGTTTACTAGGACAAGCAAATGAAAATACGCATAATTATTTCATCCAGGGGGGAAAGAACTCACATCTATCGCGTTGTAATATCACGCTGTTGCAATAGATGGCAGCTTTATGGCCTTGAAAGAACTTTATATAGTACCTTACTTTTTTATTATATGGCGAGTTTCAAAAACAAGTGTTTTTAATATATTTTTGCAATTTTTTAATGCACTTTGCATTGTCACCAGAGCAAAGAAATTAAAATACTATATATTTCATTTGTAAGACACTCAATTCCGTTCTCCACTTCCTGCCGAATTGCGTGTCGAGTGGCGGCATTGCGTGTTAAGTGGCGGAACTCTACGCCGCGCTCTGCCTTGTTACCAGCGCGGAGAGATGAGAATATTAAATATATAAAATTGAAATAATAAACATTTCATTTACTCGAGACAGGATCGAACCCACAATCTATAGCGTTTATAGTCACACGATTGTGCCACTGCTCCACGAGAAGCCTCAATTAATCATAATAAATCTCTATTTGCTTTTAATCTATAATTAATACTACCGCTAACATTACTAAGCCGTTTTATAATATAACTGTTGGAACTCTATGCGTATTGAAAAATGAACACACGCGAATGAAAGTCGTTAAAAGATTTATAAAATGTTATATTATAAAGTTCACAAAAGTTTGCTAACATTCGTACGGGAATAAAACATCAGGAACTTTATGGGAAATGCAATTTAAAGTTCTCAGTTTGTTACATAAAATTAAGAGCTTTCGTGTCTATGGTAGAAATGTTGAAAGTTGACTATCTATATAGCGGTAGCATCTTATGTTTGTTATTTTCAATAATATTGTCTCATTATAATTACAATAATTTTTTTTCCTCTTTCATATGTTCTCGTCAAGTTTCGTAGAATATACGTTTATTACAACTCGCTTATGTTTTTGGTTACAACTTTTTTTTCATTTAAATTGTCATTCTCTACTAAGGAACGAAACATAGCTATAAAATACCCCTAAGTTTACGACTCGAATCGAATCTCCTGGAAATGTGTCTAGTATTTTGACGACATTCGTTCTTATTTATTGACGGGACGATGTGTATATAAGGTTGGAGACATTGGACGAAGTGAAGGAGGTATGTCGAGATCATAGCGTAGCCTGAGAGCGACACGTTCTCAGGCTACCTTTCTAGAAATTATGATTCATGAGGTGAAGAAAACATGTTCTGAAACTATTAGAAAATAACACAAACAACAGATTAAATTTCATATTTGGTCTCAGAGTTGTATTTAATTTAAGTATCATAGAGCTTATAGTGGTTTAGAACAAAGTTCATATATTTCAACTGTTTTTTTTAAATAAATCTAGTGCTTTATGGTATTGTATGTGCAAATATGTTCGCTAGTTAATATTTCCTACTTTTTTTTGAATGAAAAAAAAAACTGCGAAAATATAGATTTCTTTTACTTTTTATTTTGCCTAAAAATCAGATCATCAGAATCATCCAATATTTACTAAACTAGTGTTCCGCTTACAGCTTCGCTCATTTGGAATACATTAATATATAACGTTATATAACTAGGAAGTATAACTATGAACATTTTTGGTCAACCTCTTTTTCTATAAGTGCAAACACAATTAAAATCTATAATAGATCGACAAATTTTATATAGGTTGGCAGCAACTTTGTTTAAACACGTATGGCGAAAGCTCTGTGACTTTGGACTTATGATTTCTCAATATCAAAGCTCATAAATCCTATTAAAGTTAATCTTTTTACAAAGTTTGATAACGATTTTTTTTATCCAAACTGTAATCTATTTCCAGCAGACATTATACAATGAGCAGAATGAGTGAACCTGGTTTGCATAAAAATATGGAAACTACGGAATCCTAAAAATCATAGACAGAGTGTAGGTGGTCAAATTTAAGGCTATAATGAAGTTATCTGAAAAATATTGATAAAGGAATTTATGCTATTTTTGTTACAGATGTTGTCGATACTATTGCCAATACGTGCGTGGGAAGATAGGGCCATGATACTCACATACATAAATCTTACCTAAATATTATATTTTTATATTACTATTACGATACGAGATGTCTCGACTTTAAAAAATAATATTCTTTTTTGTTTTCGCCAAAGTATAATATATTATTCTACCGCAGTTATGAATAATTTCAGATAAGGCAATCTTTCACATCTGATTTGGAGATTTTTATATTTACAATGTAGGCAATTCAGTCATTTAGTTCGATCGATACGGCGTTGAGTTCCCTGGTCACGTCGTCACTTTATAGTGACTTTGACTACGTGACGAATACGAACAGTGACACATGACTTTATTGTGTGACTGTATATGCGACAGGTTTTAGGTTCAATCTCCACTCGAGGAATTTTTCTCTATTTCTTTATTCGCTAACAAGTGCAAAGCGCGGCATTGAGTTCCACCACTTAACAAGCAATGACTTAATTTCGGTGGAAAGAGGGGAACAAAACGGAGAGTCTTAAGGTTCTCAAGTATATATAATAGTATAAAAGTGACTGAGGAATCTAAACATGGAACGTTTACATGTTAAATATAATAAATCTTTATATTCCGCTGCACAGGACTATTTCTGTGACTATTCCCTTATCACGCTATCGTTATTGATAATATGTTTGTTCGTGTTTCAATTAATATTCTTATTAAATAGTTTGTTTTTCTCCAGTAACGATTGCCTATACGCAATATTTTTGAAGTAAATTCGTTGCTTGTAGATACAATCCTTACTAGGGGATTACTTTGCTATCTTCGCCTTAATAAGGCAAATCACAGCTTTTTTTTATAGTTTCTCTCTATATGTTATACATATTAGAGTAGGTAGAGGGAACTTGGGAACCTAGTTTTTAGACTCTTCATGCAAACTAAGACACTTCTGTTCAACATTTTCTGCCGAATTGAGGTTTTGCATGTCGATTGGTAAAACTCAACGCCGCGCTTTGCCTTGTTACTAGGGCGTAGAAATGAAAATATAAAATGCTTTATTTACTCGAGTCGCACGCATGTGATCCTGTGCCACGATATCACGTAATAATAAAATAAAAAATTTAGTGCGAAAGTCAAAATCATCTCACAATACTATTAGTACATCACTGGTCAATTTATAATTTATGTTGATTTTGCCATTTCATTATAGATTTATGGCATCACTAAAAGTTATCATCATAGAGTTTGTAATGATTTTGAGCAAAGTTCATACATTTCAAGTTTGTTTTTAATATGTCTAATGTTTTTTGTTATGTGTTCACTAGTATATTTCTAATATTTCTTATTTTTGTCGAAGAAAAATAAATTAAAATTGAGAAAACATAGGGATTTCTAATTTATTAATGTACTTAGCCTAAAATTCAGATTATCAGAATCATCCAATCCAATTTTTGAAGTGATCGTAAATCGGAGCTAGAAATTGTTCACTAAACTAGTGTTCCGCTTACAGCTTTGCTCTTTTGGAATACACTAACATTATATAACCAGGAAGTATATAATATTCCTGCTATATATTTTTTTGTCATCCTCTCTGTCTATAAGTGAAAACCACATTAAAACCTGTTGCATAATCGAAAAATTTAACATCAAAATCGAAAAATTGTACATATGGCAAAGACTCTGTGAGCATTAACTAATGGTTTCTTAATGTCAAAGCTCATAAATCTTATTTAATTGAATTATTATACTATTTACATTATTTTGGTTCATTTTTATAATGTTTGAAAATTATATTTTTTATCCAAGCTCTAATCTTTCTCCAGCAGAGACTATGGAATGGAACACTGAGTTCCCTTTTAGGTTCCTTTAAAGAACCTGGTTTACATAATAATGTGAAAACTACGGAATCTTAAAAATCATAGACAGAGCGTAGGTTAAACCACCTACACGGCGATAATGAAATTATCTGAAAAATATTTGCAAAGGACATTATGCTATTTTCGTTACAGATCTTGTCGATATTATTACCAATACGTACGTAGGAAGATAGGACAATGATACTCTCATACATAAGTCTTACCTAAAGTAAATGGCGTAAAAAATATTTTATATTTTTATTATTATTACTAGCGGCTTGTCCGCGGCTTCGCCTGCTTGAATTACAATATTTCAGCTAAATAAATCAACATTTTGTACCAATTTTATCGACATTAATGTTTTAAAATAACGTAATTTTTTTGTAACCTATTTAAATAAATCATACGATGGTACGTTGATGTTGCTATAACATACATAATAGTACTGCATTTAATTAATCGACTAAATTTCACAGACAGACATTTTTTTTTAAAATCACTATTTGAGGTACTATTACATTAAAGGTTAAAGGTTCTATATAAGACTTTTTTTAATATATCTTCCATATACAGACAGCGATAATTTACTGATTTATTATAATATATAGTTTATGGCTTTTATTGAAAAGAAAAGAAATGATTTGTCACTATTTTCTTCACTCTCCATATAAATAGAATGTGTTGGTTGAGTGACGGAACTCAACGTTTTTTTAACCAACTTCAAAAATAGGGGGTTCTCAATTTGGTTGGTATATGTTATTTCTATATTCAATTAAGGGATGTAAGTACCAAAAATAATTTTAATCGATAAACAAAGTGATGGGGCTCTTTAAATATATATGTATAAAATAGATATATTTCGATTGTATGTATATTTCTTTAAATAAAGAGTATTTGGTTGCATGTATAATGATTAAGCTGGCACTGTTGATGAAATTAATACTGTATTTTTTTCAGCTTCACGCATGGCAGTATAGGCAGAGGGAACTTGAGTACCTAGAGTTAAGATACTCCGTTCCGATAATTTAAATATAATTAAATCCCCGAAATCCTTTTACCACGCAGCCCCAATATTGTCAATATTGTATACATATAATAAAATTGTAAAATCGCTGTATGTACATGGTACACCTTACAGACCGGCAACGCACCTGTAGCTCCTCTGGTGCTACACGGGGCCGTGGGCGGCGGTGTTCACTTACCACCAGGTGACCCGTGCGCTCGTTTGTCGTATCTTTTCCATAAAAAAAAATTAAGAAAAAAAACCATGGCGTTGAGCTCCACCACTCAACACACAATGCCTCAAATTCGGCGGATAGTGTAGAACGGAACGGAGTGTCTCAACAAGGTTCCCGAGTTTCCTCTGTCTATCCTACGATGTGTGGGAAACAGCGTGACGCTAATAAAAAAACACCATATATAAAAATAAAACATGTAAAAGTGAATGAAGAATATCTAAATATAGAAAGTTTGCTTGTTAATTATAGTAAGTCGTTATTATATTCTTCTGCACAGAAATAGTCCTTCATCACGCTATCATTATTGATAATGCCTTTGTTTCTGCCTTAATTAATATTCCTATTAAATAGTTTGTTTTTCTACGATAACAATCGTCTATGGATAATATTTTCGATTGTAAGCACGGTGGTTGTGGATTCAATCCCTACTCGGAGGTAGATTACTTTCCTTTCTCCGCCACTATTGAGCCAAAACATAGAGTCTTTAAAATATTTTATATTTTAAAGACTCTATATTTTGGCTCAATTTCATCACAGTAGGCGAAGGGGACTTAGGAACCTAGTTATGAGACACTCTGTTCCCACTAAGACACTTCCTTTCCCCACTGTCCGCCGAATTTGAGGCATTGCGTGTTGAATAGCAAAGCTCAACATTGCGCTTTGCCTTGTTACCAAAGCGTAGAAATGAAAATATTAAATATTTCCTCGAAAAATTAAAATATTAAATATTTCTAAATTTAATTACCTCGGGTCGCATGCATGTGACCCTATGCCACGATATCAAGTAATAAAGAAACAAAAAAATCAGACACATTGTTGTGTATAATAGACATTAGGATGATTCTATTAAATGCTGCTATTTAACGACTTACAATATTATTATTACACAATGTTCAACTTACGATTTATGTTGATCCGCCATTTTATTATAGATTTATAGCATCACTAAAAGTGCTAGAATGACACGTAATAAACAGAAGCTCTCTGTTTTAGCCCGCGTAGCTGGGTAGTCGGAACACACTTTCAAGACACTCCTATGTAATGGCGGAACACTAACGCGCGCTTTGTTTGCTAGTGTGAACAAATTAAAATAAATATAATTATTTCACCGAGTGGGACTCACATCTATTGCATTGTAATATTACACTGTTCTTATGAACTACGGCGGCCTTGAAGGAATGTATCTTAGAAAAAATATGCAGAAACTCGCCTTAGACTAAAACATAGATACTTATGTTTTAGTCTAAGGCGAGTTTCTGCATATTTGTTCGTTTATGCAAATTGAAAAATGAACACACGCGAATGAAAGTCGTTAAAAGATTTATAAAATGTTATATTATAAACTTCACAAAAGTTTGCTAACATTCGTACGGGAATAAAACATCAGGAACTTTATGGGAAATGCAATTTAAAGTTCTCAGTTCGTTACATAAAATTAAGAGCTTTCGTGTCTATGGTAGAAATGTTGAAAGTTGACTATCCATATAGCGGTACCAACTTACGTTTGTTATTTTTAATAATATCATCTCATTATAATTACAATAAATCTTCTTTTTCCGTCCAAAGTTTCTAACTACTAACTAAGTCATACGTTCTCATCAGGCTACCTAGAATTTTTTATACATTTATTTCTACTGGTTTGTGTTGTTACATATTGTTTACTTTTCTACCATTTTAATGTGTCATTTCCTAATAAGGAACGAAAAATGGCTATAAAATTCCCCTATGTTCACGGCCTGAATTCGTATCGCCTTGAAACCTGTTAGAAGTTTTGGCGGTCGTTCTTATTTATTGTAGCGATGTATTTTGATTATAAAGTATGTATTATAAATATCCCCGGGTAGATGTATATATATAAGGTTGGGGACAGTGGACGAGGTGAAAGAGGTATGTCGAGATTGTAGCGTAGCCTGAGAGCGCTGAACGTTCGCAGGCTACGCTTCTAGAAATTAGCGTGAAAGTAAAAAAAACTTCATGTTCTGAAAATATTAGAAACTAACACAAAAAACAGATTAAATTTCATATTTGGTCTCTCATAAAGAGTTGTACTGTATTCAATTTTAAGTATCATAGAGTTTGTAGTGGTTTGGAACAAAGTTCATACATTTCAATTTGGTTTTTTAACCGTCTAGTGCTTTTTGTTATTATATGTGTAAATACGTTTGTTAGTTAATATTTTCTATTTTTTTTCAAAAAACGCAATAAATTTTATATATCTAACTTAGTAATGTGCTTTGCATAAAATCTAGATTTAAACATTTTTATTTTATTTTTTACACGTCCAATTTAACTTTTTTGGTTGATCGTAAATTTGTTCCTCTAAGGATAAAACGGGACAGTATAACTATGACTCCGCTGTCCGTCCGTCTGTTTGTCTGTTCGTTTATCATAGCCTTTATCTCAAAAATGTGATATCTAGTTGGATATTTCACAGATAATGTACGTTCTGTATCCGCGGTAGCAAAAAATATTACGAAACAAAAATATAAATTTATTTGGGGTCCGTTACAGCAAGCTTTTGTTGCTGGGTTCGATCCCCATTCGAGGAAGTGAAATATTTAATATTTTCAATTGAAATATTTAATGTCATCATTTCTTCGATCTGGTAATAAGACAAAACGCGGCGTTGAGTTCCGCCACTCAACAAGCAATGCCTCAAATTTGGCGGAAAGTGGGAAACGGAAGAGGAACGGAGTGTCTTAGCACTAGGATCCCAAGTTCCCTTTGCCTGCCCTGTCATGTGCGGGATACAGCGTGAAACCGATTGAGTTGAGGCTTAAGTACTCAACAGTTTCTATTTTATTTCTATTGCTTTTATAGCCACTCACAATTTTATTACTCACAAACATTAACTAGAATAAATCGATGTTTTATAATAAAAATGTTGTAAACAAGCTTGTAAATACTTTATACAAAGCAATACTTACATTAACATATGGAATTAGAGACATGGTTGGTCCTAA
>DWMZ01006559.1:0-10262 GCA_018249855.1 Eueides tales michaeli | reverse complement strand
TACCCGAGGCTTTGTAGTCCTATCATACTTTCCTCTTTCTTACTAAACCATCTTTCACTTCATTATTCCACCATTCGTCGCGTTTTTGGAAATAGTCTCTTTTCCCTTTACCACATATGTATCTCTGCTGCTGCCTTCGTCATACGATTCCTAAGGTTTTGCCAGCGTACTTCAATATTTTCATTTCCAAATTCACAGCTGTCTAACTTCTTGGAAAATCTTTCTTGATATTTCTATCTGATCGGTGGATCTTGAAGTTTCCAGCTTCTTTTGCGATAATTCGGCATCCAATGCGATAATTGGACAACCGGTGCGGCTGCGCCAACCTGCGAACAGACCCCTTATTCTAGTTACGACTAGATAATGGCCTCTTCCTAATTCAGCACCCCTAGACACTCGCGTGTTCATAACTTGACTTCCAAAACGCTGATCCATTAGGAATAGATCAATCATACTTTTCTCTTCCTTTAGCTCCTATAATATGCCACAAACAAATTACCTTCTTTTTTTATGGAAGAGACGCGGTAAACGAGCGTACGGGTCACCCGATGGTAAGTGACCACCGCCGCCCATGGCCACAACAATACCAGAGGAGCTACAGGAGCGTTGCTGGTGGTGGTGGTGGATGGGCACCGGGGCATTACCCAATGCGAAACGCAGTGGCCAAACCCACTTACTTAACGCCGGTTTTAAATATCGGGGGTGGTAATAATCCGGTCGAGTCTGCCCATGCATGTTGGCAGACTCGACCTATGATTTATGCTCCGAATTTTCTGATATATTCCAATTTACTCGGAGAGTTATTAACTTATGCTACCGTCATTAAACATGAAATAAAGACTAATTCAGATGTTCCAATTCATACTAAATCTTATCGATTCTCTGAAGTACATAAAAAAGAGGTAAAAAAACAAACTAATATAATGTTGGATCAGGGAATAATTCAGCCTTCTAATTCGCCTTGGTCTTCACATATTTGGACAGTGCCAAAAAAAATAGATGCTTCGGGTCAAACAAAGTGGCGAATAGTAATAGATTACCGGAAACTAAACGTCGTAACCATAGGTGACACTTATCCAATCTCTCAGATTAGTGAAATATTAGATCAGCTTGGGAACAGTAAGTATTTTTCTACCCTGGACTTAGCTTCAGATCTCCATCAAACTCCTTTTGACACAGCTGACGCAGTCAAAACAGCTTTTAATATTCCCCAAGGTCACTATGAATTTACTCGTTTGCCGTTTGGGCTTAAGAATGCCCCAACCACATTCCAACGTTTAATGAACACTGCTCTTTCTAGTCTTCAGGGTATCAGGTGTTTCATTTACTTAGACGACATTGTAATTTATTCTCACAATTTACAAACTCAAATAGAAAATTTAAAATTAGTTTTCCAAAAATTACGGAAATTCTATCTTAAGCTACAACCAAAAGTGCGAATTCTTAAGAAGAGAAGTAGGATATTTAGGACATGTAATTACTGAGGAAGGAGTAAAACCTAACCCGGATAAGATAAAAGCAGTAACCCATTTCTCGACACCATCATCACCTAAAGATATTAAATTTTTAGGCCTCGTCTCATTATCGGCGTTTTATTCCAGATTTTTCTAAAGTTGCGAAACCCTTAACTTATTTGTTTCATAAAGACACTGTATTTAAGTGGAAGAATCAACAACAACTTGATTTTGATACCTTAAAACGCAAATTAACTACAGCTCAAATACTCTACTATCCAGACTTTACAAAACCCTTTATTCTGAAATGCAACGCGTCAAATTATTCCATTGCTGCAATTCTATCTCAAGGTTTTATCGGTAAAGATAAACCTATTGCTTTTGCTTCGCACACTTTAAATAAAAGTGAATGTATTTACAGTACAACGGAAAAGGAGTTATTAGCTATTATTTTTGGTTGTAAAACATTTCGTTCATATATATACGGCAGAAAATTCTAAATCGTTATCGATCACAGACCTCTAAGGTGGTTATTTAATCATAAAGATCCAAGTAGTAAGCTTCAAAGATGGCGATTAAAAATTGAAGAGTTTGAGTATGACATTGTATATCGTAAAGGAAAACTAAACTCTGTTGCAGACGCACTCTCTCGTTATCCTGTCAATCCTATATATTCTGAAAACACTCCTAATACTGATGATCTCTCTAATTTTCTTGATTCAATCACTGATTTCGGGGACATACATTTAAGTTCACAAAGTAATGATCTTAACCTTGACCTTAGTGACTTTGAAATACCGTCCTTAGAACCTTCTCCTGAGGTTAATCCATTATTAAATCCTCCAATTGAAAATACTTCTGTTCAAGGTGGTAATCTACTATTGGCTGAACAACCTGCAGTTTCTGATCCTGCTATGTTGAATCCCTTTATTAAAATGAATACCCTCCAAATCCTGAAAACCAAAGCAAACCTGATGATATTAACCTTGAATCTTTAATTCCTACTATTTCTACAGAACATGTAAATCCTTTTGTATCTAATAATGATAATTTAATAACACAAAATTTTTCTCCTATATTAAATAACTCAGATACTGTGAAAAATAATATCGGATATTCAAAATTCCTTAAAGAAATTGCTTCTAAAACTATACAACATGATACTAAAATTATTGAAAAAAATGAATCTCTTCTTAAAACTAGCTGTAAGAAAAAAAATTAATTCCAAGTTCTATAGATCTAGATGAATCTAACGTGTTAAATAAAAAAGTTATTTATTTAATTTATACGAAAGTTCATCACTTCGATGAATGTACATATACGTAAATCTTCTATATTCTAAAAATTATAAAATCTTATTTATTACAAAATTATACTAATATAACTGAAATTGCTATTTTAGATTTCATAAACACATTTGAAAATAATTCATTTATCAAAATATATTATATTCTCACTTACTTATTTCACAATACTAATATTACCATAAATATATACCACGATAGTATAATATATCCCACTCTTAGTGAAATAAAGAAAGTCTGCGAGAAAATCATGACTTACCAATTGCTGGGCATTTAGGCTCGGTTAGGATGCTTAAACGCATTCAGGAGAAGTATTATTGGAAGGGTATGAGACATGATGTGGAAAATTATGTTAAAACTTGTTCTCTCTGCCAAGAAAATAAAGCTCTTCGGAAAACTAATAGAGCGCAAATGCAAATAACTACGACATCCAATGTCCCTTTTCAAAATTAGCTTTAGATATTGTGGGACTCCTGCCAGACTCGGGCACTGCTAAATTAAAATACATAATGACATTTCAAGAAGACCTCACAACATTTAGTGCTGCCTACCCACTCCGTGGTGTTTCAGCAGAAGACACAAGCGATTGTCTCTTTTATTTCCATGTTCGGTATTCCAAAAATGATTTCAACTGATCAAGGTACTAATTTTATTGCAGATCTATTTAAAAAAGATGTGAATTTTTAAAAATTAAGTAATTTTGGTCGACACCGTATCATCCGCAAACTCAAGGTGCTTTGGAAAGGTCCCATTTCACCCTTAAAGAGTACCTAAAATACTATATTAATGAAAATCAAGACAACTGGCCTCGTTATGTATTCTCTGCAATGTTAGCCTACAATACCGCAGTACATTGCACAACACATTATACTCCTTATGAGTTAATTTTTGGCCATAAAACTTTTATATCTGATTCCATTTACGATGAAGTACCGTATGTCACTTATCCTGATTACGTTAAAATGCTACAACATAGACTTAAGTTCTCGCGTCAAAAGGCTCTTGAATATATATGTAAATCCAGAGACTTCAAAAACATATTACGATGAACGATCCAGGAAGGCTCAATATAAGGTGGGTCAATACGTGTACCTGAAAAATCATTTAAGTCTCCGAAAAGCCCTATCTTCTATGTGGAAGGGTCCTTTTAAAATAGTAAAAATTCACGGAAACAACACCTTGTCATTACTAATTAATAGGAGACATATAAAACATCATTATGATGAGGTTAAACCGGTAAGCGATGTCGATAACCATACTAATTTCTAAAATCTTAACTAGTTTAGTATTATATTTAGTGTTATTACTTTTATTTCTTTGTAGTCACGCATTGTGCAGTCATTACAAGGTGATAGCAACTTCAACTTTCGTTCAACCAATTTCATCGAGTTCAGGCATATATTTTGACTATTTGGGAAGATTAAAAATTATTAATGGCCATCTTAACGTAGTAATACCATTGAATATCGCAAACATTAGATTACATATTGATAATATTAACTCTGTTTTGGGAACAGTCAGATATCTTTGTAAATCCTCAGAAATAATTAATACGGAATGTCATAATATGTTAGAGCCCTTAACTACTAGATATCGAGAAATAAGTCAACAATATTGTTCTATTTCCCATTTACTTGAAACTAGAACAAAACGTAGTGCGCGGATTGGGGGTGTAGAAACTGTATTTAAACACATTTTCGGCATTTTAGATGAAGATGATGCTGTTAAATACGATAATGATATAACTGTTGTGCAAAATAATAATAAGGACCTAGCTTTATTAATTAAACAAAATATTCTAGTTACATCAGGATACACATACAGGAGGATAGTTTAAATGAAGCTGTTGACAAGCTCTCTGCATCTATGAAAAATGTTACCGTTACTTCAAATAAATTAATTCAAATTTCGGAAGTAAATTCTATATTAAATAATTTAGAATCTTCTACTCTTGCTTTATCCTTTCAATTAGAGGATCTTGGAAAAGATGAAGCAGCGCGTGAACATCTACGATATCAGACCGCGTGAGAGCACCCGAGATGTAAGAATGGCTCGCAAACAACATCTGCTCGGGTCATTAGAAGCTGCCGAAGCGTCGCAGAGTTTATTACATGGTCCTGGAATAGACGACTTTATGTAAGTTAAAAAAATTCCTATGTAAACAAACTTAAAACGCGTTTTTCTCAAAATTATATTTTAAAAGTCGGTGACCAACATTATTGAAATTCAAATTCAAATATTTTTATTCAAAATAAGAAGTACAAGCTTCATTTTTTGAACGTCAAACAATTTACCACCAGTTCACTAAAGTTACTGCCTCAGACCTGAGAAGAACCGGAGAAAGAAACTCAGCGGGACATGTCTTTTTTTTACCAAAAATTTACATCTTATTAATTCAAAAAATTCTCGGACGTTTTCTGGGATCCTATTGTAAAAGCGTACACCCTGACCTATAAAACGGCTACACCGATTAATCTCACATTTTGACATAAGCTTGTTAAATATATTTTTTAGTAACTGATTTATACTTTTTTTATAAACAATTTAAGGCCGATCGATATTTTGGCCGAAAATCGATTTTTTTTCTTGAAACCATTTTGTTAAGAAAATATATTTTTTGTGTACTCCTTCGGCGAATTACTAGGTTTAACATTACTTTAATGAAATTTGTTTGGTTTTTTTTAATTTCAGAGGACCTAGTTCGGACATACAGTGGCCACCACAAAACGAGTTTTTTGAGATGAGCTCCCGGGGATCAGCTGCAGTCCTGTCCAAATAAATATTTTGACTTTTGCTACCTAGTCTGAAAATAATGTTAAAAGATACCGTAATATATGTTCAAATATTAGATTAATAAATTTAAAAGGTTTCCCAAAAATTCTGGAAAATTCGCTTTTTTTCAAATTTCTAACTGTATATAATCGCTGGATCACAGATATTCGCATTACGCACCATAGCATGTGTACGGTGAAACGTGTCCTCGAGCAGGAATAGAGCAAATATATAAAATAAATCTTGAGTAAGCAGAGATTCAGCATCTAAAAAATCTAAAAATACATGTGAAAAAAAAAACAAATAAAATATAATTTTATGTATTAAAACTGTGGCCTTTTAAATTAGAAAAAAACATGAATGTCTACAATTTCATTGTTATCGATGTCTGCCCGATCTATCCAGTCGTCATTTTGCAGCGCTCGGTCACGTTATCAAACGATCGCTCGTTTTTATATAAAATATCGTTTCTGCCTGTGACACCATATATACGAGTAATTATCTAATATAATATTATATATTTTTAAAACTAACCATAAAGAACAACATAGCAAAATTATATATAAGCTTGTATAATTAGTATTCGCCACCTTTAGGTTTGAAGTCGTAAACAGGTAATTTAATAATCACTTACGTGTTTCCAAATAAATTTTACGTAAATCGGAATTTTATCAATTAAAATAAGAAATGGTAAAGTAAGAGCGAGTGGGGGGTTAGAGGGCAGTCGTATAATTGGCAGATATCATAAGTAGAAGTTAGTTATTGCAAATATGATGCACATAACTTATTAAAGTTAAGCTGTTCATAGAATTCTTCAATTCAAACGAATTCGCTTTCAAGTCTCCGTGGGGGCGGAGGGTATATGATTCCAGGGCAGTGTATTATCATAATAGTGTATAATCTCCGTACATAAATATCGCTTTATGTATATGGCATACTTTTTAAAGGTACCTATGTCGTATGTACCTGGAAATAATGACGCAGGAATACTGTTTCATAGAAGTATGGCGCATGGAATGAAGGTTCCCAAGAAAATATACAGTACTGGAGTACTACGTACTACGAACGAACTACTTGACTTAGTAACTTCGGCGGCAGGTACTAAGTCAAGTAGGTCTTTGCAGCATGTTCCGTAATAAATGCGATAGAGAACTCACAGCGAGGATACGACTTTAGGTAAAGCCAAAACGTCATGATATTCAATATGATGATGCTGGGCAGGGCTTGAAGAGGTGTGTTCTTAAAAACACCACAAAAGTGACTTTTTAGTAGTTAACGTGCAGGCTTATGTTTTCTGGGGATTCTATTGTACCAGGTTTTTTTCACTTCATAAAGGGAAATTTTGAGAGATGCCGAAACAGAAGACATAAATTGATTTTGGCATTGGTCGAGGTTTTTTACAAAAAGACAGATAGCATCCACAGTCCCATCATATGCATAACAATGTATATTAGAGTCCACAAAATATCGCTGATATTAAGAAAATAAAAAACAGCGTAGAAGATAGCATGCAGTTTTAGGGAGCCACAAGCGTTCACGGGTACATATTTGGAGCAAAAACCGTCAACAGCAACCTTCAGAATGCTACCGATATAATATCATGAATTCGGGGGAAGCCTGTAAAATTAAAGTTTCACTAGAAAGTCCCCGTGCTACATTCGACCGGGAGGTTTCGTACTGCTGCTTGGTAACAGTCCAATTATGTTATACCCATGGTTACCCAACGCAGAACCAGCATAGACAACCAATGACCATGCCTACAGCTGCATAGTTAAAGGATGTCCCTGAGCAGCTTTCGAGGGTCGAGATTGCTTCGTCAACATTATGGAAGACACGGCCTATCAAAAGCTACGCCCAACTACGAGACTTCATTAGATCTTTTCGTCCCAGAGGTCAAGCGTAGAAAACCGCTTAAGTCTTAAGGCTTAAGGCTAAGCGTAATCCAAACTTCAACTCCGAAAATTCCTATGTTGTCTTTTATATCATTTTTTTAACTTCACGATGAATCTCGCTCTCTTTTTCTATTTATCGCCAAATTTGAGGCATTGCCTGTTGAGTAGTGGAATTCAACGTCGCGATTTGTCTTGTTACCAGAGCTAGGAAATGAATATATTAAATAATTCATTTAAAAATATTAAATATTGTACTTCTTCGAATGGAGATCGACCCCATTAATTGTTAATCACACGCTCGTAGTCCTGCTCCACGATAGGCCTCTGTGTCATCGTTAATAAATAAGTTGTATGGTTGAATGAGATCGACTCTAAAGACAGTTGCCTCTCGATAAGTTTTTAAAAATGTTACGTATGATTTTTGCAAATACGGCAATGTATATAATTTGTATGTAGAGTCGGGCGTTAAAGCATCATCAGGTTCTTTCTTCCCGAGGAGACCGTAAAAGGCTACCGTAGGATAAATTTCTGGAGATGGGCAATAGCGAATTCTTGTGAAGTATAGCGTCACCTGCTGACATCAATGCACAGAAACTATGGCAATGAACTTCAGAAAGTTCCCATTCAGCTCATAGACGGCGACAAGCAAAAAGTATTTCTGGAAATCAGAAAGTGTCTTTGGGTTTAGGTTATGGAACCACCGAGATCAATTGCTCGCTAGCTTCTTGGAGACGGAGAACTTCTTTATGATGAACTTCCTGAATTAGAAGCAGCTTCAACATCCCCTGTGTTGGACTTGGAGAAGTCCACAAAATGCGAATTTAATGTATTCATCAATAAGCATTTTAAAGGCCACCGCCGCTGTGTTTCGTTCATCCTTTCCACCGATGCTAGTGAGTGTGTACAAAGCCATAGCGGCATATAGCGGCACACTGTATAACAGTCTGGGTTCATTTCGAATGCTCTGATTTTATTTCACTGCAGCGTGTAATTCCAGAAGGGGATATAATAACGCTGCATTGAAGGACGTGCTTAAGCTGATAATAGGCATGGTATTAACACCAACGGCAAACATTTTACACACCTTCAATTTGACATTGACATAGGAAGAACTCAGTACCATGCTAGGAGAACTTTATAGAGCCTCACGGGTGGGTCTGAAGATGAACATTACACAAGAAAAATATCATATCTAACGTCTATATCGCACCCATACCGGCCCTAGTTGAAGGTCTTAATATGGAAATTACCTGGGATTTCAAGTGATCCGAACGGGAAAGTTCAACTTTGAGAGAGAGGTCACGCGTAAAATGCAATTCGACTGGATGGCATTCGGGAATTCTTTCATTTTCTCGTTTACTATACCTCAATGACGTTGAAAGTTTTCGAAAAGAATATGATGCCAGTGCTACCCTATGGCACTGAGACATGATCCTTCAACTGATGGGCAAAAAGTTCTTCGAATGTCAACCACATCTCGGCAAAACGAACACAGGCCGCCGTCCAACCGGATGAACTGACGACCTATTAAAAACTACGGGAATCCGCACGATACAGAACCGGACGGAGTGGCGAACATTAGGGATTTATGTCCAACAGTGGACTTTAAAAGGTATATTGTTAGAATAATCTAGTTGTTTTAGTTGTATTTTGCAAACGTCACAAGGCATAGACTATACATATAAGCGGCCGAGTTTGTATGGGTGCGGCTTTTTGTTTGTTGGACTCTGTAGCGAGAGGTTGTGGTTTGAGATTGTTGCAATCTGCAGTAAGCGTTATTGTTTTCACTTTATATTTGTGCTGATTACTTTATTTTAATATTTGCGAAATGAAGTGTTGTTAATTCGAATAGATTGTAAGTGATTGTTGTAATTTAAAATAAATTTAGGTTCATCCTCACTTTTGTTTTCTGTTTAAAAAAAACCATTGCCGATGATAAAATCACAAGTGGGATTTACCTGTGCTCATAAGTAACTTTATTAGTTTTGTTTTATTTAATTTTATTTTTGTATTCTACCTCCATTTTATAAATCATTTTCTTAAATATTTAATTTTTGTTCAAACATTTTATTTTTTACATTATTCAGTTTATACTCGTAAATATTTTTTCTTATATCTGATTATTTTATTTTTTGGGGAAAATGTCACGACCATCACGGTCCCGTGAATAATCACAGCAGCTCAACTACCGGTCTCCTTTGCGATCTCATGAGGGTAATTGTCGCTCGCGATCTCGATTAGATCGAAGCCGTTCACGGTCTCGTAGCTATCGGGCTCGTTCACGTTCGCATCATAGTCGATCGCGATCTCGTAGTGATTGCCGCAGACGCCGTTCGCGCAATAGCCACACTAGACCTAGTAGTACCGTTTGCACTCTCATAGTAATGGTCGTTATCGTTTTGAGTCCAAGAACAGTAAACATTGATTGTAATCGCAATCGAAAAAGGTCTTTCTCTGATAGATCGGTAACAGGTAGTCCTAAACATAACAAGGACTTTGGCAAGAGAGGTTAGGTTCAATAATGTCACGTTTAAACGCAATTGAGGCCAATTAAAGGGGTAGCGTGCAGTCCTTATTACCTGCTTGTCCCAGTACATCACAGATCGAGAGCGTATTGATGCCAGCAACTCAAGTGCTTGCAGATGCGATCCAGAGTATCACAAAGTCTGCAGATTATTATAATTCAAATTTTGATCCAGCTATGCAACCTTCCCCAGGTTTCATAAGTATGTCTACTCTCCGACAATTGTAGAAAGAATGTAATACATCTTTTTTATTTGATAGACCAAAAGTTTTCCACTGTTTCCATTACCAGCTACTTGACAAATCTAATTATGCAG
>DWMZ01006558.1:0-10263 GCA_018249855.1 Eueides tales michaeli | reverse complement strand
TAGCAGCACAATATATACTCGCGGAAGTAGATATTGATTTATAACTAATATAATATCTTAATGGCAGTGGTCGCTATAGTGAGACATTTTAACACGTATTTCATAAACCGACCGCAATGCAGCCGTTGCTTAGTCTGTGACAGAAGTGCAATTACTTTTGTGCATGTTCTCGAAGATTTAAAAAATTTATTACAAGCTATTTAGTTGCGTTTGCGTTGACTAAATAGTTTTTCTACACTTTCCACCAATCGGCCATTTTCGTCGCCTATTCGATCCAAAATTACATCTTACCGCTTTTGCCTTAACTACTCTCTCCAGCTTGTTATTATCTTTATTAAAAGTTTTTTTTTTATTTTCACACTATCTTCCTTTTCACACTTTTAATACTTTTTGTGTGGAAAAAGTATTAAAAGTGACATAACATTAAATTATTATTCAATTTTTTTGTTCCTCTCATGATTTATGGAATTAGCAAAAATCTTTAATTTTGAGTTTGGGATATAATATAACGATCGTTGTTTTAACTTATTTGATATGTTTTACTTATTTGACTTGGTATGCGTTAGTACTTTGTTAGCTTATTACATGTTAAAGTGGATAGTAACAGTATACTGGTGGACGCCTGGAAGAGCCTTTACAGAGAAAAGAAAAAGTATCTACAGCTCGCCATCTGCGTAGCGAAGTGTCAAGTACGATAGGAATTATTAGCGAGTTTAAACAGGAATTCGTGGGGACGCCCATATCTCACAGTGTGAAAAAAAATGCATATTCATGGTTCTCCCCGGTGACGGAGACAGTAGGGTCTCCAGTCTTCTTCGTACACATTATTAAGGAGTTGTTTCCGGATGCACCATATTTCGTTCCTCCTAGGATGGCCTCTCTTTTAGCACAGGAGGGAGAACTTTTAGTACCACCCATTACTGATGACGAAATGACAATGTCTGTTGGTAGATTAAGGGCCATAAAAACAGCCCCAGGATGAGATGTTATTCTAGGGAAACTACTGAGCGTCGCCCTGGAGTACCTAAGTCATAATCTTCAGGTATTGTTTGACCAGTGACTTTCATCTGGACAATTCCTGAAGATCTGGAACGAAGGAGGCTTACGTTTATTTCGCAAGGAGAGTCGTCCTCTGGACTCGCCTTCAGCGTAAAAGCTACTAAATGGGAGAGGCAAGATATTGGAGAAGATCATCGCTGTTCGTCTCACTAAACATCTGGAGAAGGTAGGCCCGCGTCTATCAAACGCCCAGTTTCGGTTCAGGGCCGGTCGTATAAAAGTAAATTTTATTATCTGTATGAGTTTTTGGTTTATTGCTTTTTCGTTTGACACTTCGAGCCGCTACTTTCAAATAATCGTTTAGGTTGTTCAACCATCGACGCCCTAAATGCCCTGAAGAGTCGTTCTTCTAGTTGTATCAATAAAGATATTTATTATTATTATTATTATTAGTATTAGGCCCGATACTTTGGAATCTTACCTCTCGGGATGAGAGTTATTTGTTACGCCGATGACACTTTTGTCACTACCCGGGGAGCCAATTACAATGAGGCCGCACGTTTAGCAGCCAGCGCAGTCTGCATCCACTGCGTTGCATGATACTTTTTTAAACAATTTCGAATATTTCTTAACATAATTAATAAATGATTCACTGTAATTATATGCTTTTTCACTATATAGTTCGTATAACCTTTGTCTACTCTTATGAATTCCCACAGTCGCCCAATCATTAAATGATAAGAAACTTCTGGATTTTACTATTTTAGAAGTAAATACAGCATTAAACTCATTTTTAATAACATTAAAAAAATCCCATATAATAAGTTGGGTTTATTAGTGCACTGTAAGTATTGGAGTTTTGCTGTTGTATTTCTTTTAAACTTTTCTATATGACCAGTTCTCATCGGTACACAAGCAATTTCGTTTTTTTTTACAAATTTTATTTTTACCAAAGTTAAATGAAGCCAACTGACCGCAATGATTTGAGCTAAACATATTAATTATTGATTTTTCTCTTGGTAAAGAGTTTGTAAAAATATTGTCAATACAAGTGGCGGTACAACTACGTATAGCCTACAAGAATAACTCTTGTTGGCTCATGAAATAAATTAAATAAGTTATATGAATTTAATTAAGATCCAGTACAAGTGGTGGAGTTCTCTAGTAAGTTAATATTGAAATCACCACATACAACAATATACTTCTTAGATCCAGATAATTTCACAAGTACCTCTCCTAATATAGTTTCAAAGTGTTCATATAACCTAGTGGAAGGTCTGTACACACTTACAACAATGAAATGCTCAAGCTCAGGACAGGCCATTTCAATAGTTTGCTCAACGGAGAGGCTCACAATATCTTTACATTCTTTAAATTTGTAAGGTTTTTTCAAAATAATTAAAGATCCACCACGAATTGCTTTTTCTTAATTACTATTTATTAATGTATGTAACATACTATTTAAACTAAATCTAGTATCGTTTTCTAGTGGCAAATTCTTAATGTAAGGAAATGTAAACAATTTTTTAACATTTAAATTCAACAATTGTGAGTGATACTCCTGCAATAGTTTTTTATTTACATTTTTCCTTCCCCCGATCAAAATAACTAAAATTGTGAGCTGGGTTTTAGTGAGTAGTATCAGATTTCCTTTCGTTGAGTCCCACAGTACCATCCGTCCGTACAGCGTATCTGTTCTGCGCACGGATACTCGAAAAAAAAAGATAGTAAGTCCCTCAAGAATATAATATAATATGTCCTAATAACAATGTTTATTAAAGGGCGTGAAATAAAAAAAAAATCATAACAATAAAAATCCAACCGCGTTTACCAAAAAAAAGAAAATAATCCTAATGGTTCATTAGGATTAACAGTGGAGACCTATTCTTTAACCAGTTAAAACGTCGTAACACAACACAGCAAATAATTAAAACGCGTCCCGGCTATTAAATTTGAACTATAGAGATTTGACTTTTACTATAGAAATTTTAATAAATATTATGGTATACTAATATTATATGTTCTACTAATAATGGAGGCCTGTCGCGGCACAGAGGCATAAATGTATAACTGGAAACGCGACAGGTAGTGGGTTCGATCCTCACTCGAGAAAATGAAATATTTAAAAAAATTAAATTAAATAATTACTGTTATAATTTCTTCTGTCTGGTAAAAAGGCAAAGTCTTCCACTACTCAACATACAATGCGATAAATTCGGCAGAAAGTGAGGTACAGAATGGAGTGTTTTTACACTAGGTTCCCAAGTTTCCTTCGTCTACCCTGCCATGCTAGATACAGCGTTATACTTAAAAAAATTATGAATTTACCATTTACTAACTGAGTAAGCAGATTTAAAAACAGAATCGCCTATTTTAATTAAAAAGCTGAAGCAATTGCAAAAAATGTAAATAATTTCAAGTAAAACAATAAGAAAAATTATGTTCTATATAATTCAGATTTCATTGCTTCTCAAAAATAGAAATAAAATATTCAAACACGGCTCCCTGTCTGTCTTTTTTTTCTCATCTACAATTTCCTGGGATGCACGTTGCATTTAACCGATTTTATATGGATTATGCTCTCCGTTTAAACCAAATCTGCTTTTAAAAGCATATTTAGTGAATAGTTGTCTCATTTTGTTCTAAAATACTATTTGATTACATTCGTTATTTATATGTTTTTTGGTTTTTATTGATGTATTACATTTAATTAATTTATTTTATTTTATATTTTTTGCGTAATAAAGACACATACTGTGAGGGTGAGGGTTCTGAGTTTGATCTCAACTCGAGAAAATGACATATTTAAAATGAAAATATTTTTTATTTTTTCGCTCTGATAACAAGGCAAAAGGCGGCGTTCCGCCATTCAACGAGCTATGCCTCTGGCGTAAGGTGGCGAACGGAACGTAGTGTCTTAACAATAGGTTATCAGGTTATCAATCTATGTATATATATATATATATATATATATATATATATATATATATATATATATATATATATATATATATATATATATATATATATATATATATATATATGTATAAATTAATTAATTTTAAATTAATTTATTTCCTTGAAAGTCATCCACAACCATATTTAATGATCTAGGCCAAACAATTAAAATATAAATTTGATGTATTAGATATTTTCTCCTATAATACATATTTCAAAAATTATTAAAATTAAGTTCCAATATAGTATTAATCTTTATCTTCATAAATATTACATTAGTCACTTAGACCGTTAGTTCGGATTAAATTTGAAGTTTAATTATAGCATAAAAATGTGTATTTTAATATCTTCTAAATTATGGATTAATAATTTCTGTAATAGATCTTCTATTATAATCAATCTTCAATCACCCTTGTAATCTTCGTATTTGGTCGTTACTGATAACTGTTACAGTAGTTTGACTTGTTTGTTTATCATATATATAAAATTCTCGTGTCACATATTCATTCCCGTACTCCTCTGAAACGGCTTGACCGATTCTTATGAAATTTTGTGAGCATATTGAGTAGGTCTGAGAATCGGCTAACATCTATTTTTCATACCCCATAAAAATTGAAAAAAAAGTTAAGGGTCGACAACCCTTATCATACCCACGATAAGGGTTGTCCACCCTTAACTTTTTTTTTAAATCTTTATTCATTTTTTTATTTTTTTATTATGTTGAATTAAAAAATAAATACGACCCTAAATTATTACCCTTTTATTACCAACGCCTATATATATATATATATATATATATATATATATATATATATATATATATATATATATATATATATATATATATATATATATATATATATATGTATTAATTAATTTTAATAATTTTTGAAATATGTATTATAGGAGAAAATATCTAATACATCAAATTTATATTTTAATTGTTTGGCCTAGATCATTAAATATGGTTGTGGATGACTTTCAAGGAAATAAATTAATTTAAAAGTATAGCTAATGGATCTATAAAGACGATAGAAAATGAAATTGTCGATGAGTTACTAAGTTTTTTCTAATATCTTGACCTTAAATATTAGAACTAAATAAAAATTAAATTACATTTTTCATCATTTAAATTTTCGGGTGCTTACCACAAAATATATCATATTCGGCGAAAATTGGGGAACGGAACGAAGCGTCTTAACGCTAGATTCTTATATTCCCTCTGCCTACCTTGCCATGTGCGGGATACAGCGTAAAACTACAAATGACATTATTAATATTTTATTCATAAAACAATGAAATTGCTCTAAATATGTTTTATTTAACAGATACATATAACAAAGCAGATTTATAATTTACTTTTTGTTCAAAATTTATTTCCAATGCAGAAATGTTGTTAAAAACACAAATCTGCAAACCTAAGAACATGCGTAGTTCGAACTAAATACATATGACAGGTTGTGAGTTCGAATTCCACTTGAAGAAATGAAATTATGGAATATTTCAATTCTTTGCTCTGTTGACAAAGCGTGGCGTTGAAATCTAGAGCCTCAAATTCAGCAGAAAATTGTGAATGGAACGTCTTAACACTAGGTTTCGATGTTCCCTCTGCCTATTCTGCCTTGTACAGGATACAGCGCGAAGTTATTGCTTAAATAATCTAGACTTATTTGATAAATTAGTTTTACCTCGAATAATATATTTTAAAAGAATATATAAATCTAGCTATTGATATCCTTATGTCTGTAAATTCAAGTTTCAATAAAGAAAGTCACCCACGATATAATCTTAAACGCTTTAAACAATTTACTTTTATGTAGCATTTAGAGTTACCATAACGATCTAATTCATTTAGCTAACTAGTGTACGGCTCCGGCGCGTATTAATCTACTAAAGTGCAATTTCTCGTGTGTTTTTATAACAGTATTAAATGATCAAAACTTCACTTAACTTTTCGAAACGTTTCAGTTAATCTAGTTCTATTATAAAATATAATCCAATGAGATTAAATATCTGGGATGAAGATAAATATAAAGATGTAGATGAGAAATAGGTGCAGAAAGACATATTGTTGCCAGTAACATAATTAAAGATGACTTAACTACGAAAAGACCGAAAGGCTACAGAGATTTTTTCGAGACAGAAAATATATGGATAAACGGTGAAGCTAAAAAACGCAGAAAATAGATTTTTGATTGCAATTATAGCTTAGTTTTCCTGTTACTGTTTAAGCACATTCAGTTGCGGCTATATTATTTGATTAGGTGAATAAATAAAGACTTGGGTTTTAATTGAACTTACCTAACAAAATTTATTGTGTGAATACTAATTGTTTTTAAATGAGTGGGAATTGTTGTATGTAATCATAAATAGACTCACGCAAGTTTTCTTGCCCATTCAAACAATATTAATGTATTAATTATTTATCTCGTAGAATGTGAAATTCTAAATAATTACTACATAATAGTATCTTTGATTTTCGCGATTGTTACACATTTTAAATGAAACACTTTTAAACGGATTAATATACGTGACTTTTTAACATTTTTGGAAACCCGACGTTTCGAACACTTTACAGCCAATATTCGCGATTAATCCGTTTAAAAGTGTTTCATTTAAAATTACTACATAAATCTCTATTTTAATTTATATGTATCTCCATCATCCTTTATATATTTTACGCATAATTTATTTCAATTTATAAATTGTTTAAAACTACTACCTTAATGAGACTGTAATGAAGACTGTGCATCTAGCTACACATATAATTATTATCGATACTAACATCTTTTATAGATTTTATGATTATTATCGACAGTTATTATCGATAGGAATATTGGTATCATTAAAGAGGTTTATTAATCATTAGTGAGGACTATTTATTAGACACTTTATCATTCATTAGACACTTATTTATTCTCTTTTTAACGTTTTTTATTAGATTTTATAAAAACCTTGTATATATATATATATATATATATATATATATATATATATATATATATATATTATGTATATATTGGGCGCAGTCATTGAGTTTCGCCACTCTACACGCAATGCCTCAAATTCTGCGAAAATTGGGAAGCGGAAGTGTCTTAACATTAGGTTCCCAAATTCCCTCTGCCTGCCCTGCCACGTGCAGATTAAAGCGTGAAAGTGCAAAAAAAATATCATAGTAAATTATGGATAGATTATTTAATTTAAGCAAAGAATTTAATTTAACATTTAAATTAATTGAGATTTGATAAAGAAAAGGTAGATAAAGTTGAAATTAATAATTTTCTTATATAGCAGGTTTTAGCAATTTAGATGAAAAATATGTCCATTTATCACGAAAACATCTCTAAGTAGAAATGAAAGATTCTACAGATTGCTAGGATTTATCGACGTATGTGTCCTCGCGTAGCGACTTAGCAACTAAGCAAGGTACACTTAAACTTTTAAAACCCTAACACATTTATAAAGTATAAAGATTAGACATATATCTAGAAATATGTTTTATTTAACAGATACTTAAATAAAGCAGATTTATAATTTACATGTTTTTTAAAAGAAATGGAAATACATGTTATGAAGTTTTGTTGAAAACACAAATCTGCAAACCTAAGAACATGAGTTTGTGTAATTAAGAACTACAAACTAAATACATATTTAATAATTATTGTTTCCTTTATATAAGCATGCAAAAGGAATCAATATAAAAATATGTCGTTTCTGACTGTAATACTAATAGTGTTTTAACACAAGGAAGGCGTCCTTGCCTTAATCGCTGTGTGATATAAAGCTAAAGAAAAAAACATACTGCTTTCTCCTATTTAAACAAAAAACTACTAAAATGAGCGTTGATCATTGTATTGTCGCATTTCTATCAAAAATGTTCCAAGTATATTATATTAGTGTCGTGATCTCATTTTATTATTATAAATTAAAATTTTGCAAGGTTTAAATTAAGTTAGGTACGTCATATTGAAAAATGAATTGAGCTGGAGCTATCACGAGAATTAAGCAAATTAGAGAATAACGAAAAGCTAATTACGAACATGAAACTCCGCCGCAAGTTAAACAAGGGGCCTCGTGTGCGAACCGGGCGTACAAAATGACTTTGTAATTACAATTACACAAGATCCACAGTAGACAACTTGATGTTGTTCAAGCGATGAAAAATATTTGTCACTGTACAAAATGGTCTTTTTGACTTTTTTTTCACATAATTGACGTTAAATAATATGTCGTTTTTGACTTCACCAACAAATTAATTGTCTTCGTCCGTGTCCATTAGGAAGTAATTTTAGCGCTAACATTAACTTGATATATTTTTTTATTTATGCGCTTAATATATTTGCAAATTAGGATTTATTGCCCGGTGGTAAAACGTAGCTAAGTCAAAATTAGAGCTTGAATTGTGATAGCTTGGTTTTAAATATTCACATACAATAAAAGGTTTCTAAGTAATCTAAAAGAAAAATAATATATGTCAATAAATATTTCCTCTCAATAATTTATTGCCGAATGAGTAAATTTCTTTATAGATGTTATATTTTAAAATATCCTTATCGATTGAAGTCTTTGAAAATAATAAGTCAATCAAGACTATTTTATAATCCTCATTCATTAAAAGCTTTTCTCATCTCGATCTGTTTATATTAGTCGAAATAAATGAATAGCAAATACTAGTTGCAGGAATATTATCAATTGTTTAATCAAAGTATTCTCGAGGAATTAGAAAGTATTGTATTATATTAGATAGTATTGTTTAAATGTTGTACCTTTTATTTACTGAAAGTAGGCAGAGAGAACGTAGGAGCCTAGTGTTAAGATACTCAGTTCTGTTCTCCATTTTCCGTGTTGACTGGCGAAATTTAACGCCAAGCTTTGCATTTTATATACCAGAGCCAATATTTTATTAAACTATGATAGCTTTCATAATATATTTCATAAGACAATAATAAATATTTCACTTTTTCGAGTGGGAATCGAACCCACAACCTGTCGCGTTTACATTTATTCGCTTGTGCCTTAACACCATGATATGCCTCCATTTTATTATTTATTTAGTTATAAAAATATAAAAATTACAGCATTTAAGACAAATGAATAGTTTAAATTCTTGAAGGATGGCAAATGCTCATTATATTTTATCTTAGTTTACTATCCATGTAAATGAAAACTCTTAAAGACGTTTGCTTTGTTCTATGCAAAAGAAAGGTTATTATCTAAATAATTTATTGTACTTGGAAGAAAATTTTACATATTTCTATCATAACATTTTACCTACTACCTACGTGTAATAATACTGTTTGTAATCAATTACGTTAGGTTAATTTTATCTTAAGTAAAGTTTTAAAAATTTAAGCGCATGTTTATTAGAACAATAACTCAGAATGCTTTTTTTTTCTTTTTTACTGATCCTGTACGCTGTATATCCTACGTGGTAGAGTAGGCAGAGGAAACCTGGGAATATAATTTAAAGATACTCTGAGACAATTTCGTTTCCTCACTTTCCACAGAATGTGAGGCATTGCGTGTAGGCTGGCAAAATATCGACGCACTTGTTGCCGGAACTAAGAAATGAAAATATTTCATTTCTTCGCTTTAGATATATATTATGCCGTAGAATAATATTTTTATTTAAAAATAATATCATTTTTACTAACGACAGCCTTATACTCTTTTGAAATTTATAGTCAGTAACTACTTTAGCTAAACTATCTACTAACTACTATTGTTTGTGTTATTTAAGGATATTCATATTAAATTATGTAACTAAATTTTATTCTTCTTTTCATATAACGACTTTTACAAATAAATACATATGCTTACATACATACATCCCAGTATGTATCTCTATATATAAACAAATAAAAAATAAATTAATCGTGATCCAATTGAATGAATACAGTTAAATAAAATATTCAAAATGTAAAAGAATGGTCCAAAATAAATATCAAGCGTAACTGATCGAGTTCACATCAACATCAAGCTAAAAGGAACCGCAGAAAGGCGATACACATTAATGTTTTACACCCAAAAGCTTTTAGCTCCTATATTTTGGGCTGCACGTGGTTTACAACGTTACAAATTTTTATAGCACCCATTTACGCTATGTACATACGACAAAGTTTATACGTATAAATATTTTATATTGATATTTTATATTTTATTTCATCATTTTTAACAAATATAACAATATATATATATATATATATATATATATATATATATATATATATATATATATATATATATATATATATATATATATATATATATATATATATATATATATATATATATATATATATATAT
>DWMZ01006557.1:0-10263 GCA_018249855.1 Eueides tales michaeli | reverse complement strand
TTGATATTGGCGTCAAGACAGAAATAGGTCTATAATTACTTAAATCATCTTTGTCCCCTCCTTTGAATACTGGTGTTACAATCGCTCGTTTGAGCAGACTTGGAAAAACTCCCCTACTAAAACACAGATTAGCAAGATGCGTAATTATAGGAACAACGTCCCTACTTATATGTTTTAGAAATCGTGTTGGAACATTATCCCAACTCAGGGCACTATGTGTTTTAAGACTCATTAGGATACTATGGACTTCGTCAGCGTCTGCATCTATTATTACAAAAGAATTGGCTAGCGGTGATTTTGTTGTATGCTTGATGTAAGAAACGTTGTGATTTTGTTGTATTTTTTGAGCAAGTTTTATTCCAATAGTAGCGAAGTAGTCATTAATGTAATTAACTGATTGTAGAGGAGAAGATTTTGTATTTAATAATTCATCGCTGTGATTCTTAGATTGAGTGGTATATGTTATATCCTTAATATTTTTCCAGAGTATTTTGTTATTTTTAATATTTTTAGTAATTAATTCTCTTTCATATTTTCTTTTTATTTTTTTAATAAGATTATTGCAGTGATTTCGATATCTAAGATATGATATTTTTATTATCTCATTGTATGGATCGCGTTTATATTGTTCTTGTAGTTTATTGCGATACTTTATACAACGTAAGAGGCCTTCAGTGATCCAAGGTTTCAATATGCGTTTACTGCTTCAAATTTTCGTGATGACTGTATTTTTATTTATTGATTCAATTAGTTTATAAATTAGAAGATTAGTTCAAGATTCCGGGTCATTACAAAAAAGTAAATCAGACAGATTATTTTCTAATAGATACTTATAAGCTTGCTCAAAGTCTATAGTAGATCTGGTTTTATGACTTACATTAATATTTTTGATTTTACTTATTGATAAAAAAGTAGTATAATGATCTGTTATACTGGTGTGTAAGATAGCAATAGATGCTGTTACTTTTTGATTATTAATTTTTAGCATAAAGTGGTCTAAACAATTTTTGTCCCTAGTCGGCAGTGTATGCCCTGGCAATATTCCGTACAGTGCCAGCATGTTAAGGTAATTTATTCTATTCGTTAATTCATAAGATATTTCAGATTCTTTGACTATAAAACCAAAGGTTGTTTGTGCGATTACAAACCGAGGTAATGCATTGATTGTATTTCCTTGTTCTGGTAACAAGAAAAAGTGCGACAGAGAGCTATACCACTCTACGGAAATATATAAAATAGGCATAGAATTTATATGAAAATATTTTGTAGCGACAAGAAAACTTCTCAGTGTAATTTATTTATTTATTTTTTTTTACTTAGCTTCACGCTGTATCCCGCACAAGGCAGGGCAGCCAGAGGGAACCCGGGAACCTAGTGTTAAGACACTCCGTTCCCCACTTTCCGCTGAATTTGAGGCATTGCGTGTTGAATGGCGGAACTCAACTCCGCGCTTTGCCTTATTACCAGAGCGAAGAAATGAAACATTAAATATTTAAATTGAGAATATTAAATATTTCATTTCCTCGACTGGGGATCGAACCCAGAACCTGTCGGTTACAGTCACACGCCTGTAATTTAATAAAAATATATAAAAATGCAAACAGATATTTAAATTATTTAGTAACTTTATAGAGACCATGAACGTCGCGAGGCCCATGCGCGTGAGCAGCGGGAGCGAGAGCGCCGTGATGATTCACGTCGACGTGACGAGCGACGTGATGAGCGGCGTGATGAGCGTGATGATAGGCGTGATGAGCGTGATGATCGACGTGATGAGCGTGATGACTCAAACCGCAGAAGCCCACAACGTCAAGACGCTAAAAAGCCTGATATACGCAAAATGCCGTTTATTGGTAAGAAAAATATTTTTTTTTATTTTGACGCTATATTCTAGTGTTACTTTTAAGACACTCTGTTCCCCACGCACTACCAAACGTTTTGAGACATTGCGTGTTGTGTGGCGGACCTCGACGCTGCGCTATACCTATATGAGCGGGGTAATGAAAGTAATTTAAATATATTTTACTGAGTTAAAGTTTCAAAATTTATGAAGGATAAGTGAGTGGTTAGAAGGAAAGAGACTTCGGTTGACCTTCGAAAAGAGTATCTACGATACTGGAGGAGAGTCTCGTAAAAAGTGGCAGTGGACGAGGCGGAAGGGGTATGCCAAAATCGGAGCATTTGGCGCTTCGTTCTCTCTGGCTACCCCGCTAGGGAAATAGCGTAAAGTTTAATCATAACTAACTAAACAAATTTAACATATATTGAATAATTGTACCATATATATTTATATATATTTTTGGTTAGGTAAAATGCCTGTATACAAGAACTTGGCGAAAACATCAAACAAGCCAGATGAACAGAAAAAAGATGAAGCTCAAAAAAAAGCTGAAGAAGATCCGGCGAGTAAGAAGAGACGGGAAGAAATGGATGCAGAGATACAAAAGAAGGTAGGTTTTTATTTGAAATCTGTCTCATAGAATATTTTCATGATGTAATATAAAATGGGCTTAATATATATTCATATTTTTTGGAAAATGTTGACCTCCTACTCATTTTCTGGCTTGATTTTCGTTTATAGAAACAAAATTACATCATAAAAATATTTAATTTATTTGAAAATTATGCACAAAGGCTTTTCATTGTTATTTATACAAAATATAATTGCCTGTACCATTTTTTGATGTTTTTAAATTGAAGCATATCTAACTTTTTGGTGGTACTAAACTAATTAAAAAAAAACAAAATATTCCATAATTATTTTTTACAGGTGGCAGAATTCAAACAAAAAATAGCAGCAGCACAATTAGAAAGACAACAAGCAGAAATGGCTCCCCCGCTACTTCTACCAGCCCTCCCCCTACAGCACGCCTTCCTCCCCCCTCCCCCGCCGCACACATCTACCACAGCTCCCCCCGCCTCCCTACCAAAAGACTTCCAAGATGCCCTAGACATTATCTTCCCTACAGAAGTCAAGGCAGCTGAGCAAGAAATCTTCCAAAGTCTCCCGTCCTTCCCTGGGCTGGGCTTGAGTGGTGTAATGCAACCATTCCCCCAGTTAAGCATTTTGGGGAACCCACCCCCTATGATGATGGGATTCGATATGAACAATCCCTTGTTTCAACCGAGACCTCAGCTATATGATACACATGTACCCATGGTTGGGAACCAAAGGAAGAATAGAAATCAGAAACTTAGTGATAATAATAATAAAAAAAATCAAAACCAAACACCAGGTCAGGATAGTGATGTGATAACAATTAATACTAGTGATAGTGGTGTGCCCACGTCTAGTGTGAGTGTTTGTGATAGTGTCCCAGCGACTCAAGTGACTATGGGTCAATCGAGTAAGAATAAAGAAGAGTTGGATGATTTAGCGATGCTCGGTATAGACGCATCAGATGTTGGTGCTGGGATTTAGATGAAAAAATACCAATGGTAAAACATATTTTTTTTTTATTATATGGAGTAGGCCATATTGTATGTTTTTTTTGTTTATTTTTTTTATATATATTGACTATTTTTTTGGTATGTAAATAATTATGAATTTAATCTGTAGTTTAAGTTAGGTGTTTAATTTGCTTCAATAAAACTATGTTATTTGACAGTTTTCACATTAATAAATGACTTATGATGATAAATAAACAAAAAAAAATGTTATATTCTTGTATATACATATATATATATATATATATATATATATATATATATATATATATATATATATATATATATATATATATATATATATATATATATATGTGTATTTTATTGGTGCAACGTGATTTGTAATGTATGATCTATTTGTGAGCAGTCAAAATGTAGGTAGCTACAATGAAGTATTGTGTGACATCATACCATATTACAAAGTAATATTACTTTTATTTGAACATTTAAAAATATAAGTAAATGGAAAAAAAAAATTGCAAATTTGTATAAAAATTGTCACAATGAGACATTTCCCTGTGACTTCACTCGCTTGAATTGACTTAATTGTCTAATATAGCCTCATATATATGTAATTTGTTTTTTTTAATGACCAACAACCAATAGTTCCGTAGATAAGTGTTATACCAAAAAAATATACATCCACTATATAATGATGTTGTCATACTCTACTTTGTAATTCTCACATTACCAGGAAAGAAATATTAGGATTTATAAACTCTGAGAAATGAATTTAGAGTGTTGTTGATTTGTTTTTGTTTATATAAATATAATTTGACAGCTGGCTTATAATTTGTGTGGTCACCTTTTATTTCTGCACAATCAATTTAAATGTTTTTTTTTAATAATACCAATTCCTTGAGAAAAATAATAATGTGTTTTATTGCATATTTATAAAAAATTAAAACATAATAAATTCAAGTAGGGAATGAATGAATGAAGGTTTGTGGTTTTTTATTTTCCTAATATTTTATTAGTTGAAATCTCGGAGTTAACTAAATTTTGCTATTGAATTTATCTATCATAAATATGTATAGTTTTAAACAATATTATTGATTTTACATATAGGAATGCAATTAAATGTTTTGAAATATTTACTTAAAACTTAATGAAATGATATATATATATATATATATATATATATATATATATATATATATATATATATATATATATATATATATATATATATATATATATATATAAAACGCCACAGATTGTGAGAAGTGAAATAATTAACATTTTTCATTTGAGAATGCAAAGTGCAGCGTTAAGTACTGACACTCAATACAAGTTTTGCCAAATTCGGCGGAAAATGGAGACACGGAATGGAGTGCCTTACCACTACTTCCCGAGTTCTTAACGTTAGAAAACAGCGTTGAGCTAGAAAAATAAATTTAAATCTACTGACAATATTAACAAAAATTTAGAATTGCAAGAACTAATTTATATTTAATGCATTTATAGCTATTTTTATTTTTTTTCAATAATTTTAGACAACTATAATACTTTCTTTTCCAAATATGTTTATTAGATATAAGATTTTATTAATAAATTTCAATATATATATATAGAGAGTGTGTTTTATTAAGTCCTGACATTAAAGAGGGGTGTTATATGTTTGACATGTGTGTCTGGCACCGTAGCTTCTGAATGAATGACTCATTTGACTACGGTTTTTTAATCGACAGCCTCCTTCATCGCTATGGCTCTTTGTTATGTTTTATTAAAATCAGATTAGCAATATAGAGCTACTAACACTTTGCCAAGATGAAGTATGTACCTAATTTTTTGGTCGTTTTTTTTTAATTTAAATTTTATTTTCTAGTTCTGTGCCAAAATCTTCCATTATTTTTTATCGTATCGTATTTTAAATCGTATCTTATTGTAAATGATTGTGAGATCGATAGTCACTCGGAGAAGTTAAATATTTTTATGTTTTCACTCAACGCTCAGTGTTAAGTTCAGCAACGCTAAACGTACTGTTTCGATAATTTAGCTAGCTAAGCTAGGCTAGAATGAGATATTTGTGGGATATATTGTGATATGTAAAAGTAGAAAATGACAATTTTATTTGTCGATGTCAACAAGTTTCGTTAAGATATTGTTTGGCTTTAGAAGTTTTTGTAAAAATTTGTAAAAAAAAGAACGACACGGCATGTCTTCTACCACTTAATGATGAAATAAAAAATGTATGTAATAATAATTATATTATTGTATAAAATCAACACTAATATCTGGTGATAGCAAATCACGTTTATGTCAATAAATAACATTTATTATAACTGCCTCTGATTACGCTTGGAAACCGCTCTGAACCGGTTAGAAGGCGACGTCAATATTTTTAATGTAATTGTTGATGTTTTTGCGGAAAGAATATATTCCTCTTAAATTTGCGGGGTTTAGGAAAAATATATACAAAATCTTTCTTTGCAGTTGTATAGTGTATCCCGCACACCAGGTAGACAGAGGTAACATAAGAATCTAGTATTAAGAGTATCTGTATCTATTAACACACTTCCATTCCTTACTCAATGCCTCAATTGCTCAATGATCAATGCTTCCAATTTGAGGTATAGAGGAACCCAACGCCGACTTTTGACTTAATTACTAGAGAAAAGAAATGGAAATATTAAATATTTCTTTTCTTCGAGTGGGGATCGAAACCACAACCTGTCGCGTTAAAGTCGCATGATCGTGCCGCTGTGTCATGACACGTTTTATAAAATAAAACAACCATAAACTCTATCGTGGCGCCGTGTATGGTAAATTTATTTGTTCGATTGTAGATTCTATTCCCGCCGTTATATAACGCCAGTAGTTACGTAATACGTAGTAAATGTAATAAGCATCAATTATAATTTTAATACTAGGATATTTTTACTTAAGGCCTGTTGTGGCGCAGGGGCACGAGCATGTGACTGCCTGGTTATGGGTTCTATCCCCATTCAAGGAAATTAAATATTAAATATTTTTAATTATAATACCTAATGTTTTCATTTCTTCGTTTTGATAACAGCTCAAAGCGCGGTGTTGAATTCCGAAACTCAACACGCAATGTCTCAATTGTTTTTACACTAGGTTCCCAAGGTGGCCTCTGTCTACCCTACCCTGCCATGTGCGTGATACAGCGTGAAGCTGTGTAAGTTCTTTTTACAAACACACATTCTACCATAACGCATAAAATGATGCAAACAAATAACTTATGATTCAACTATTACTAAGATAACACGCAAGCATGATGACAAGGCAACTATAGCAACTGATATCATAACATAGCGGAGGAAAAACAATCTAGGCCAGTTTTAAATTTGAAAGTCATTGTCCATTACATGGTAAATAAAAATATATTGCATTATACTAATAGTTCCTCTTTTCATGTCTCCTGTTGTTAGTATAGAGGATTTAGTATACATAAATATTTCTCTTTTCGCTTCTTCGGAGTTAGCTTAGTTTATTTAGAGACAGACAAAAGATTAAAAGCTAACTATATGTATTTAAAATTGATTATAAAAATCTTAATAAGTGGCTGAGGCCTATCCTGGCGCAGCGGCACAAGCGTGTGACTGTAACCGACAGGTTGTGGGTTCAATCACCACTCGAGGAAATGAGATATTTAATATTTTCAATTTAAATATTTAATATAATTTCTTCGCTCTGTTAATAAGACAAAAGCGTGGCGTTGAGTTCCGCCACTCAACAAGTAATTCATCAAATTAGGCGGAAAGTGGGGAACGGAAGTGCAACACTAGGCTCCCAAGTTTCCTCTGCCTACTCTGCCAGGTGCGGTAAATTGAAAATATAAAATATTTCGTTTCCTCGAGCGGGGATCGAACCCACAACCTGTCGGTTACAGTCATACGTTTGTGCCTCTGCGCCACGACAGACCTCTATTGATAAAATTATAATTATATTAGAAGTCGTCAACGGATTATTATTCTTGAGTTATAAGTTATACCTTTTGTTACCTTCACACTGTATCCCATTCATAGCAGAGTAGACAGAGGAAACGTGAAAACCATTGAAAACATTTTGCGCCGAATTTTAAGACTTGGCGTATTGAGTGGCGAAACTCAACTCACTTTAACTTATTACCCCAGAGCGGAGGGATGAAAATATTTCATTTCGTCGAGTGGATTTCGTATTCACAGCCAGTCGCGTCAAGAGTCACACGCTCCTGCCCCAGCGACGTAACTGGCGTCAGACTGGCACAAAAATAAAGCGTAGGGCTACAATCGCGTGACTGATCGTTTTGATCTCCATTCAAATTTCATATACCTACTCATTTCTTCGTTCTGATAACAAGGCGAAGCGCGGCGTTAAGATGCGCCACTCGACACGCAATATCTCAAATTCAGCGGAAAGTGGGGAACAGAGTTAAATGACTATACAATAGTTTCTCAAATTCTCTTTATCTATCCTGCCATGAGCGGGGTACAGCGAGAGGCTGAAAAAAAAGTTAAAACTGATCATCCTGACCGGTGTTAATCTACTAAAAAGTTATTGAGATAAGTCTAAGCATGTTATAGAAAAACAACATTAACAATGTGAAACTTTATTACAAATCAAATTACAATATTTGTTACATCAATATCAGATAAGTAGATACACACAACTAACATAAGAATGTTCGTTACTCTCTTTTTTATACTCTAAAAACAATACGCATATGTGACTTATTAATTTTAGAGGTAAAATTTAAATTTCAACATGAAAAATAAATTTAACATTTTTCTTTCCGCCTTGCCTGACACATGATATAAATAAAAGCATAATAAATAATTTGGTGTAATGTCTTCAAATTTCCATTTGAAATTTACCGTTAAAATATAACGAAAGGAACAACAATATTACATCACACGTGAAAACAAGATACTACCGAGCGAGTTGACTGGCGTGATGAATTAGTGCTAATATATAAGAGAATTTAATTGTATGTTCGTGTGCACATTGTGTTAAAAATAAGCAAAAGGTGTAAATATTTGATTTTACCTTTTTTTTAATGTTAACTAAAAATAAATTTTGATATTTTAATATTTATATATAAAAAAAGAAAATTAGTTGTTTTGATATTAATTTAAAAATGTAGAGTCACTTACCCATATTTTCTGTCGCAACAATATTGAGAAAACATATTAATATATTTTAATACAATATATTATTTAAAATTAATAACAGGCAAAGTTGAAATAATTACACATATTACAAATAAGAATTTTATAAAGCGATCCTCACAATTTCGCTTAGTCGGGCTCGGAAGCTGTAGGTAGCGGCTCGTCTCGAAGCGCCTCTTGCATCATTCATACGTTTGTAAGTGACTGAAACGTTATCACCAAATGTGATTATCAATTTACATGGACTTTTTTTTTATTCAGTTTTTTTTTTTTAAATTGGTAGTGTTTTGGTGAAGATATTTATTAAAATAAAATTTATGTAAGTGTAAATTATAAAATATATACATTTGAACACCATTGCACAGAAATTAAAAATATTTTGCTCATAATCATTACTTATAACAATTAATAAAGTATTGTTATTTAAATTAATTTGAAATTAAATTTAAATACAAAAATATATATAATTAAGTGTTAGTAAGGTTCAAAATACAAGCATAAGAGCATATAAAATACGAATAAAATAAAACCAAATTATGGTTCTTGAGTTCGGGAAACCAATTATTTTTTGCTAGCATCATTACCAACTAATTTCACTGCAGCGTTCAGACTGGACTGTATACTAAATTTTGGATAATTTCTTATGAAAAAAAAGATGCTTTAAGATTTTTAGGCTTTAAGGCTTTAAGGCTTTTATCGACAAATATTAACATAAAATATACAAGCCTATATATATCTTGTAATTGTAAAAAATGTATAATACAAAATATGTCAAAAAAGAAACACAAATTAAGAAAGATAACCGCAATGCAGTGTAGACTTGTAGTATTCGTCGATTTACTTGCCGTGTCATGTGTACCTCTCCCATATACCATACATAATGTAATAAAATGTTTTATTTTCTATTTATTTAATTATTTATTTTTTACTCTACAGTCAACCATGTCAGCCGACAAAGTATTTCACTCGCGTTCCCAGGGTATACCCTCAGAGGGTGTAAAGGACCAGTACGCAGATGGCAAAGCGGCCAGAGTGTGGAAAAAATATATCGGCGATAGCAACGAAAGGACACAGAATTATAAAGACTTTTTATCTGGATTGTTGAAGAAGCATGGTTGCGTTAGTGTGCTAGACGTGGCTTGCGGGACTGGGTAAGATTTTTTAAATTTAAATATGTTTTCTTTATTTTTATCAATGCTTCGCATATAGTAAATAAAAGTAGACAGAATTAGTGTTACGGCATATAGTTCTCCATTTTTATTTAAGTGTAATACGTAATGAGAATTAATTTTACCTACATATGTACAGTACGGTCAAAAAATCGTTGCCGACCTGAAGTTGGCTATAAGTTGAGAATGTTGTTCAGAATTATGTGAATTTTGTTGTGATTATTAGTTCAATCCTAATTTAAGGATTAACATAAATATTTATCGATTTTCTGATCTGACTAAATTCGTTGTGTACTAACACATAACGTGTAATATTAAGTCAATAAATACTAAGTAGATTTTCTCGAACTATTCAAAAAAAAATTGAAGGCATGTGTGGAAATAAATATTTATTGTTATAAAAATTATTTAATTATGGCTATCGATTTTGTTACACACCTTATAAATAGTAAATTAAATCTTTTGGAATTTTATTTCATTTGAGTTTAGTTCATTCATATTTATCTCAGGAATTCTGGGATATAAAATAGCTT
>DWMZ01006556.1:0-10263 GCA_018249855.1 Eueides tales michaeli | reverse complement strand
ATATAAATATATATGTTTTAATAGTGCTATATAAAAATTGATATGTATATATATATATATATATATATATATATATATATATATATATATATATATATATATATATATATATATATATATGTATATTGATTTTTATGTATATTAGAAATTTAATGTTTATTATATTAACTAAAAGCATTAATAATAGTATTATTGTAGGTGTAAGATATGCTTGTCGTCATCGCCTATAATTGCGGCGGCACTTGACTATTAATTTTAGGATAATTATTGAAATAGTTAGTGTATGCTGTGTTGGTGGTTATAATAAATAAATAACATGGATACGTGCAACGATACAGGTTTTGTGGAATTCATTAAAATGGGGAAATCAGACGAACAGCCAATTACAAATTCAATACATCCAGTAATGACCCCATCTTGAGAAGTTAGAAATTCCCGATAGCGCTCTAGAAGCCCACATCATCCGAAGGATCCTGAGATTCAATAGGTCGACGGGGTTCCCGGATGCATTAAAACAAGCAAGGATCATAAAAACCAATAACACGGACAGGGATATTACTGTCAACAGAACATCAGAACCATTCAATATATGTGAATTTGGTAAAAAGTATGATCTTTCGCGCTATGGCATCAATGTTGCTTAATGGTTTAAGAAATTCAGACACTTGTAAACGTCTTATTGTAGATGAGCTCCCAAATCACTTTGAAACGATATGATGGCTGCTATAATCTCCAGAGCATATAGAGCAATTATGACTGATCAGCGATATACAGACGCAGGGGCACGAGTATGTGGCTGTAAACGTGACAGATTGTGGGTTCCGTCCCCACTCAAGGGAGTGAAATATTCATTATATTAAGTTCGACAAAATTACTACAAAATTTTTGTTTCCAATGTATACTACTTATATATATTTGTGTAATCTATTTACTAATGATAATAGATTTAAATGTAATCAATGTTATTAATATTATAATAAATTAATTTGTTAATTATTCATGTAGATTTAAACATTTAATAATAAAAAAAATAATATATTACATAGCAAGTACAGTGAAAACCATTGTCGCTTAACTTTCTTTTATGCATATAGATAGTAAAATTTGAGATGTAAATAAATAAAAAGATGTAATCTATGTATAATTTATTTTTAATCTAAGATTTCCACTTAATTACCTAAAATAACGTATTATAACATTAGCTTTTTGATTTCTTTCCTCCAAAAATTTCATTCCAATATCCTTGTACGTTCGTCCATGAATCCTGTAAAAACATGAATATATATATATATATATATATATATATATATATATATATATATATATATACCGCTGAGGTAGGTGCTTATTTGTCTATTTTTTATTTGGATTGATTAATCGTTGTCGTTCCTACCTTCCTACATGCGACCACTGCTGGACATAGGCTGATTGTTGGGGTGATAAGAAACGTGATTTGGAGGGGAGATATCAGGAATATCTCGGCAAGCTAAATGTAGGACGTCCGATTTAAGGATGAAAATATAGACTGGTTGTTAAAGGATGAAAACAAAGAGCAAGAGATAAAGTACGATTGTTATGGATTTATATAAAAGTCAAAATTAAAATAACCTTCTTTGATTCACGCCATTCCAGACTACGGAGACGAGCTAAGCCCTTAAGATTTCGATCAAGTATCTTTAAAAATCCTGATCTTGTAATTTTTGGTGACGGTGTTGTGCCATTGATGACTGTTTCCGGTGTAGCAGAGACAGCCTGTTCAATAAAATATTATTAAAATAAATATTATTTCCAATATATTTTTTTGTGGCTTTATCAGGATTTTGTCATAAATTTTTAAATTTTCTCAGACTCAGACTCAGCTTCACGCTGTATCCCGCACATTACAGGGTTCCCCAGTCCGTTCCCCACTTTCCGCCGAATTTGAGGCATTGCGTGTTAAGTGGTGGTACTCAACGCCGCGGCACGACAGGCTTTCACGGTTCAGGTTTGTTATTGTCCTAAGCATTCTATAGTCTAGTCTCTATTAAGGTGTGTCAGCTCAACACGATCACGAGATAAATGGCCTTAGCCGACGAACGACAAAGTGACCTATAAGGATTCCACGGGCTTTCGTTATGAAAAACGGATGCAAAAAGATTTATTGATTAAGTGATTTGTATACAAATTATAGTTACAGTGGAATGTTAACAATGTGCATACTTACATTATCATCAACAAACTGGTTGTTCACCAAATCAGATATTTGTCCATAAGCACTTTTTGTATCATTAATTTGCTAAAACATAAAATACATTTTTTACTTCCAAAGTATTGAACTATAAGTAATGTATATTTTATTTAGTTATTTACCTCTAGTATAAGATTGAATACTGTACCAAAAAATCCCCATTTTGGCTTAACTGCAACGCTTTTTCCTGTCCTTAATAAAGATTCTCGTAGAATTCGGTCTTTTCCAATTGAATCGTCGGCTAAGGGCTAGAATAGAATATTATATTATTTAGATCAGTAATATATTACTTTTCGTCTTTTAATATCAATATAAGGATATTGTATTTTAATATCTAACGACACGTATTTATATTGTCTCAAGTTCGATGATTTTCTTAAAGGGGAAGCATAATTTTATAGTTGGTTCGCAAGTTGTAATAAAACCGTTATATCCTTACATGTTTTTGCTTTGTTTCTCATAAACATGTTATGTAATATTTAGATATTGCAAGAAAATTGTTCACATAATATGTAACGATTACGTATACTGACTGGTTGTGCAGAGACTAGGAGTGTGACAGCTGCGACGATCAATGCGGATAAAGCAAGTTTATAAGTAAATTCCATGTTGTCTTCGTAAGTGTTGAATTCCTGAAGCCTAAACAAATTAAGCAAAATATTATTTTAAATTACATAATATTTATCTTAACATATGAAGTAGGATAGGTGAATCTGTAGTGTTAAAAAATAAACTAATTTTGTTGCATGTCCTATTGTATAATAGATTTTTTTAGTTTCACGCTGTATCCCGCACATAGCAGGGTAGGCAAAGGCCAAAAAAATTAGTGCTACAACACTACGTACAGATGTTTTCTATTCCCTCTTCCCGCTGGATTGTTGACAGTGTGTGTTAAGTGCCGGATCTTAACGCTACCTTGCAACCAGAGCGCAGAAATAAAAATAATAAAAATATCGACAGCCTCGGGATAAAATTTACGTAATCTGTTAAAAGATCAATCATCTGAACTGAAGAATTAATTACTATACCTGTGTATAGAAAGAATTTCTTTATTAAGCATTCACACAAAAGCCATGAAATTACATTAAAGATTATAATTGAAATAATTTTGTACACGTTTATATAGTTCTGTAGTGTCAATATCATTATGAATAAAATTTGCCTAATAATGCTGTATTAGTCAAATATAATAATTGCAAGAACATATACAAATGGATACACACACAATAACAAATGTGTTAGGTCCAAAATGATTGAAGCTAGATAAGGCTGAAAGCCAACAGTTTTACCGGCTCTCTAGAGCTTACCACACCGCCAACATCAAGTCAAGTCTCAACTGCGAGCCGCATCTGAGAAATTTTGATAACAATTTTGTAACTTTGTTGGTCTGAGTCGGAAAATGTATTAATTAAAATTCTGTTTCTAGTTTACTTGAAATTTTACTTTGTACTATTATTTATGATTTAAACTATCATTTATTTGTTCTTACCCTACTTAGGAGAGGCTTATTTTTTTAAAAATAGTTTTAAAAATTATTTATAGTATCAGGACTATATAAAATAAATATAAAAATAAGGTGCCTACAGTCTTATTATGTTGACTTTAGGAATAAAAAAGTATTCTTGTGAATAATGAGACAATCTCTAAGGAAAAGATTGTGTTTATATCTCCATCGTAAAACTTTTAATTGTACAAAACTAGCGTCTATTAGAAATTATATTTTGAACTATAAATAAATTTATAGCTCGATGTATAATTGCTATATTTTTTTTAATTTTCATTAGTAGAAAAAGAAAACTGATTTTATATGTTTAAATTATTAATTTAAAAAAAAATCTATAATGTATTTGCAAACTTATTAAGGAAGTTGAATTGCATTCACTCATACAGCAGATAAAAAGTAAAATATTATTGCTTGTCATATAAAAATGAAATATGAAAAAAAGCTGATCAAAAATATTATAGAATACGAATCCGTTTTTTTTAATTATTGTCAGTTTGTTCACGTACATTTTAGGAATTACTGGACGGATTTTAATATTGTTTTTCTTGTATAAGACAGATCTTGTATAAATTCTTAATATCGACATAAATAAAGTTGCAATCGGTAACTTTTTATAAGTATTCCTCTGACGTTATAACCTTCAATAATATTTGAGATATTATATCGTATATTACATTGGATATACTATATTGATATATATGGATAGCTAGCACTAAGTAGATGTTGGTAAATAGTAATACCAGAAAATGAAGTTATTCGCGTTGATGTCTTTTACAGTAAACAATGTTGTTTATAGTAATTCTAACTAGTAATGTACGTTCACACACAAAATAAAAAAATACTTATTATTTTAAGCAAATGCCAATACATTATTAATTCTTGCGTCAATGTAAGGTCACAAGTAGAAAGGCTTGGTTACCCACGGACTTTTCATGCATATGTACCTATTACGAAAACTTTAATATTTTTTTTTAGTTTTTATTAAAATATATATATTTGTACCTGTAGCTACTTTAAAGTTGTAAAATATTAATAGCATATTTGTTCAAATGTACCACTTACCCAAATACCTATAACATTGATGTAAGTCAGTGATTAGGATCTTTTATAACTATTGTCTGTTAAATATTCTTATATAAAGAACATTCACAATTTTCATCAATCCTGAAAATATTAAATTTCGTAAACATTTGGTAAATTTCGCAATATTAAAATGCAATTTTTGCATCACAAAATTAAATGTATAAAAAAACAATATTAAAATTTAAACATGTTTGAAAGACAATGCACTTATTTCAGATAATTAAAAATCTTTACAAATTTATTTTAGTTAGGCACCGGCTACACGCGCAGTCAGCTGTACTATGCGATGTTTAATGTTTACTCGAACAGTCACTTCACTACGAGGCCAAGGACGCTCGAGTTGCGAAGCATTCGTTATGTCAGTCGCGTTCTACTTATGCAACGTCTACCAATTTAATGCACTTAGATGAGCCCATCGACAAACTGATTATTATATTTAAAGAGGTTATGTAAAAAAATACACATAATTGAAATAGAATCAGTTTTTTTGTAGTTAAGCTCAGAAAGCTCGGCCATCTGGCTACTCATAAAGTAGTTCGTATTTAAATATGCTTAAGATTTTACTTTTATCTGGATTTGAACCTGATGATAGCATAGTTATTAAAGTTATCAAAATAATGTTTATAACAGAATATTGCAGGTTCCGCGACAATAAAATAGTTTACTTTCACTGAGATAATAATGGCTGTAGTCGTGTTAGTAGTACAATCGAGAACATTAATGTTAAAATCACATTACTTTCAGTTTCAACTAAAACAATAGATGATATTAATTATTTCCTAACAATTTACTCTAGGCCTACATAGTGAAACAGTAACAAATAGGACTTCATATAATTGTATGTATCACTGGTCACATTAGCATAATGGGCCAATAAAGAAATAGTTAACTAATAATCTATTGTAAGAATCTAACGCCTTGGAAAATAACGCTGTATTCAATGTGAACAAGAATAGCTCATTATAATAATACAATTGATTACATAAAATGAATTACGAATTAAATAAAAAATTAACGATTCTAGTGATAATTAATATTAACTAAAACTAAGTTGTACAATACGAATAAATAAATTACAACCATCTTCAAATATATCAAATCTAACTTGGTCTTTTCCTGAACAATATAAATATATTATTATTATAGTGACAAGTTCGTTGGAAAGTGAGGAACGGAACGGAATGCGTTTCGTTCCTCACTTTTCGCCGAATTTAAGACATTGCGTGCTGAGTGGCGGAACTTAACGCCACTCTTTGCCCTGTACCAGAGCGAAGAAATGAAATATATATAATTTAAAAAATGTTATACATATATTTAATTTGAAAATATTCACTATTTCATTTCTTTAGGTGGGAATCAAGCCCACAACCTGCCATGTATACAGTAACACGTTTGTGCCGCTGCGCCACGACAGGGCTACATAAAATAATAATAAAAAATACCTTAAGTCCAATAAAAGCTTGTAATAAAACAAATAAAACATACTGTTCTGTAATTATTTAATATATATTTCTTGGTGAATTAACTATACATAATAATTGAATATTACAGTGCATTGTCATAAATAAATGATATGAATTGATTACAATCAATGCTACAGTCTTATACTTGTAACACAATATACATATGCACGACACGTACACACATTATAGAGAGCCAGATTAAATTATAAATATTACGAAGCCTTTCCAATATTACGAAGTGACTAATTCCATCTTTCTATATTTTTTTCTTAATGTAGATACTGGATCTTTAAATAATATGGGGTCAAGACGTAATACGGATCGCACTAGAGGCATGTACCCCCAAGCTGCTGCGAATGTGTTGAGGCACGATTGACGCTGAACAAAATGCTCGGGATCGCTCCATGAAGATCTACAGAAAAAAATAGAAGATTAATATAGAAATATATAAATATAAAATATATCTCATCAAATCATACAGTTTATGTACGCGTCTGACTGTTGACGCCACGGTGATTTCGATTTCCCCCACAGAATAAGTTTATTTTAATTAACTCACACTGCCGACAGACAAAGCGCGGCGTTATGTTCTTCCGTCACTCAACAAAACGTAAACAATGTCAGACATTGCGTGAAGTTTTGACGGAAAGTGGAGAAGGAATGTCTAAACACTCGCTTCTTTATGCCTATTCGGTTATATGCCATACAGAGTGACGCTTAATAAATCAGTCAAGTGCGACTGACCCACCGAGGGTTGCTTAGCAATTTCAAGACTGTAGGTCATTGGAAACACAACTTATAAATGTTGACAAGTATATATTAGCGGACGTATTTTGTATGGAGTGATACTAATTATAAGTTTGTAATACTTAGTTTTTACCTGTAATATACAGTTAGTAGTTGTTAACCTTTACCACTTTAAATAAAAGCACAGTTTTTACTATTCTTCATTAATAGTTTTCGCAACTGTTTTATTTTGTAACCGTAAATGAACGATTTATATTTTTACATGACCGTTTTTTTTACGCTATTTATTTTACAAATTTAACCGAATATTTTTTTCCACTTTAATATATTAATTTTATATGTACTCTAACAAAACACTCCGCTAACCGATACATATTTAACGAAGTGTCATTTAAATATTTATTACTTATTTCAAAACAAAGAACTACTCTAAGAACTTTTTGTCTGTTGAAGACGAAATGCAGGCGTTGCTTTATATACCTATATTAAATCTGTATTCCATGAATGCCTGTACGTACATGTACGATATGAAAAAAACTTAGATTTATTATTTCAGAAACAACTGTCCAGATTCAAAAGTAGTTTTCACAATTACATTATGGCAACCTCCACTTCACATAAGGTTTTTGTTTTATTTAAATCGGTTAATAAATAAAGAAGTTACGCCAATTTAAAATATGCTGGTCAACAAAATTGCAACAATTTTTTTATTCATTTAGCTGATATTTTTGTTTTTGTAAATATTATCTCAAAAGTAATAATGTCATTAGAATAAAGTACATAGTTTAAAAAAGTAAATAACATAGTTTAATTCGAGGCAGGTCATGTCGCTACTTTTAAAAATATGTAATGCTGTTAAAAACAATCTTTCTTTCAAATTTCTACCTGTGAATAGCATATTGCAAGTGTATTGAATACATACAGAAAATTATGTAAAGATAGTCTTGCTTGTTTAGTAAAATTGATTACTCAATTTTTAAAGGATTGAGTCTTTGCTGAATATGTTATCTAAATATCAGGAGACTCCTCTGAATTATTATTTTTAAAAGACCAATTCAACTAAATAAAAAATCACAAATATCAGTCAATAAATATGTCAATTAGGTAATGATCCTTAAAATAAAAAGGGTGTCAATTATTGGGGGAAAAATATGTATTACTTTTATAATATGAAAAATACATCAATTTCAAGAATATGCGTGGGAAAGAAATTTATATAATTGATTTATAGTAAACAAAAGAAAAATTATGAAGATAAATTCTAAAAAATTCCCACAGTAAAACCAACTAATAAAGACTACTTAGATAAATATTTTAATGCAACATTTTTTTTAAAGATTTAGATTATTGTTTCTAAATACAATAAAAGTGGAGATGTCTTAATGGATGTGTGTGTATTCTAAACATATTGCTCAATATCCTCATTTTATTTTGGGGCGAAGAGGTTCTAAGTGAAAAAATTAAGATGTTCTTTTTGTGGAACAGTAGTATAAAAGTTATTTATTTCAACGATGAATCACTTTAAAACATAAACTTATGTTATTATTTCCCCAAGAATTTAAATACTGTGTAATATATTTATATAGTTATCATTTACATCGTTACTGTTCTGAAACAAAAATATAAAGATTATAAAATTTTAATCTAGTAGGTACAAACTGTATATATAATTTAAGATTTAATTATATATTTAATTGTCTCTACGTCAATGTCGTTTAGCACAGGGTAAAACCATCGGGGTTTGTCATTGTAGGGGGATAGTTGCCTTCGATTCAATTTCACTATGACGACTTCTCTGAGGACTGACGACTCTAAGGTTGATTAAGCTTCATTACAATTACAAGGACAATTCATTCAACCTAAGTGCTATAAAAACTTTCGGCATAGACGCACAGGTCCTTGCTAGAGAAAATCTTCCGCGACAGAACTTCGACAGTCGTTGCCAATATATATTGATAATTATCTCTAAAGTCATTACATAATTTTTATGCTTACTTATCGCAGATTAAAATATTCATATTTATTTAGTTCAGACTAAGTTATTATTAATGTACTTACTTGTCTGCGCAAGTAAATTTCGCGCAAACATTTTACTTTTTTTAATTGGTATCTGCGAGTCTTAAGATCATGTCTTATGTATTTTTTTCTTAAAATTAAAATATTAAATATTCCACTTCACCGAATGGTCATTCGATGATGATAATACTATTATAAAAATATTCCGAATCAATTCGAAATATTTTTATAATAGTATTATTTATTTTCACTGACACATCTGTAAATCCGAATCCGCCTATATTCGTATATAATAAATACTAATTTCAAAAAAAAAGGATAAAAAAATAATCTTAACAATAAAATCAATGGAATAATCATGTGAAAGATATTCTTTGATTTTTGCTGTTATTACACATTTTAAATAAAACAAATTTAACCGGTATAATCGTCTACAAAATTTAAGAATAAAGTTTAGTATTCACTAGTGAATACTAAACTTTATTCTTAAATTTTATGAAATTAGTGTTTTTTTAATCTATTATAATTGTTCGTAAAGTTCTAGAGTATAAAACTTCATAATATTTTAAAATATTTTAGTACTATTTTAATAGATTGCTGTAAATAGTAACATCTGTTTAGTTAAATTATTTTTAGTAAATTTTATAGCAAAAAAAACATTATGAGAACTATTTTTAACATAAGGAAACTTTCCGTCAAAACCAATAACTATGCGTTCTTTGATAGAACAAATAAAATGAAATTTATGTTCACAAAAATAGGCTTCTACAATAGACAGAAAATTAGACTAACGATTGATTTTAACTATATTACATTATATTATATTTTTCTTTAAAATAAGACAGCACACGCATTACCTCGTCTTTTAGAGAAATTAATTCAATGGCTGCTTGTAGCAAAATTCAGGCAAGCGTTAGTGTACAAAAAAGAACAAACTTAAATTTGATATATAATTCACCAGAAAAACACTTCAGTGCGAATAATTAACATTAAAGTTACCTGTACACTTGGTAACCCAAGGGTTGCGATCAATTGAGAAGTGGTAACCAAGTTTCATTAAAAAAAAATATGCAGATTTTTGCTGTACTATAAAAGGATCTCGTACTATAAAAGGACGCTATACCTCAATTATATCAATTTTAACATTTACCTAATTTTGTTTAGTAAAAGTCAAGCTAAGCGAGCATACGGGTCACCTGATGGTGAGTGATCATCGTCGCCTA
>DWMZ01006555.1:0-10264 GCA_018249855.1 Eueides tales michaeli | reverse complement strand
TATATATATATATATATATATATATATATATATATATATATATATATATATATATATATATATCTATATATATATATATATATATATATATATATATATATATATATATATATATATATATATATATTGAAGTTGGTTATAGGTCTAATTTATATTCGAGAAAATAATATTTTTTTCAAATAATTTAGCTTTTTAGGGTTCTGTACGTAAATTAATTGGAAACAAATTTCAAAAACGGATGTGTCAATCAAATTCATATATCTCTTATTGTGGATACTCGTAGATACAACGGACTATTATCAATTTGAATATATCGAGCTCTAAAGTATAATGCCGCTAGATCAAACTAGTACTAAAGTGGAGACCGCGTCTCGGTAAGCGTAGCGTAGGACGACCTCCGGACCGCTGGTCTGACGTTATCCGTAAGAAGGTCTATGTTCAGCTGTGGACCGTCATAGGCTGATGTGTGTATATATGTATGTAATATTCGATGGGGAATTCCAAGCGATTTGTCTTGGTACCAAACTAGAGTAATAAAAATAACTCATTTCCCCGATTGGTATTTGAACCCGCCGCCACTCAATTTAACAAACATTTTAATCACACACCGTGCTGCTACGCCATGATTATTACGCAATATATATTTTATTTTCTTTTTTTCTATTTTCTCTTTCTTGATAGATAGAGAAAACCAGTGAATATAATGTTAAGACACTCTGTTCTCAATATGCCACTTCTGGAAGTATAGAGTGTTGAGTGGCATAACTTAGAGCTGCAGTATGTCTATTTAGCCAAGCGAGTCACCGCGGCTTATTCAATATGTAAATTCTTTTTTCGGATGGGAATCGAACCCACAACCTATGCCTCTGAGCCACAAAAGACCTCAAGTTTATGTACAGATTAGTAATTTAATAAAACTCAGGAACCCATATCTCACTAAATAATAATACAAAAAGAAAAAAAAACGAGACGATGATTTACTACACATATGTATGCAATCGGAAGTTTTGAAAGGTCAATAAAAATGACTGTTAGTTATTCATATAGAATGTAACGTGCAGTAATTATATGTAATATTGTAATAGTATGGTAATATGATTGATAGCTCTGTATAGTATGACGGAAGTAGCTGGTTCGATGATTGGTCAGTACATTTTTTTTAGATTCACGCTGTATCACGTACATAGAAGAGCGTGTTAAATGGTACTCAATACGCTTTGCCTCGTTATCAGAACGAGGAAATGAACATTTTAAATGTTTTATTTCCTGGAGTGGGAATCGAAGCTACGACCTGTAGCGTTTTCTGTTGGACCCTTGTGGTATTGCGCCTCGACAGGCCTGAATGTTTCTATACAATTATTTTAATAAAATTGATAGAGCTATTTATAAATTGGTGGAAATCATGTGCCTTTACACTATCAAAAAGTCTTAATATTAGGTTTGTAAGTTTAAAAATTATGAAAAGCACCGAATTTATTTTTTAATAGAGTATATTATGAATGAAGAAAGAAGAAGAAGAAGAAAGAGAAGAATATAAAAAAAACTTAGCCCAGCGCACTTGGATGGATAAAATCGTATGGATATTTGATACTAACTTCAGTTCGATAACTTCACAAATTCTGAGAAAAAAGCTTTAACAGGGTGGCAATCATGAGAAATGTTGTAATTTTAATGTACGGAACCCTTTATACGTTACATGGTAGGGAACTTAGGAACCTAGTGTTCTCATAAAATTGCATTTTACTTAGCTAAACAACTGCGGCAAACATTAAATGCGAGCTAATATTTTATTAATACCTATGTCAATTAATCAATCCATCAATCAACGTTATTTAAATCACATTATGTTATACACAAAATAATTAATATATATATTGTTACTTCACGCCTCATATAGAAGGGTAGGCAAAGGGAACCTGGGAACCTGCTATTTACACTCCATTTCCGCCAAGACACATCTGATCCCGTATTTCCATCGAATTTTAAGCTGGGAATCGCCATTATGAAATACTTCATTTTCTCGAACGGGAATCGAACCCACACCCGACGTTTACATTACTTAAAATAACACATTTAATACATTTAATTTTCAATTTTTAAATCAACATGTTAAAATTATTTGACGCTAAAGGTCTGATAGGATCGCAACATTGATGTATACTGTCATGTTTATGTCCGGTCTTCGTGAATAAATAATTATTAATATACTACAGACCGAGATGCGCCTTCATCAGCTTAAAATTATTCTTAAATCTTTACATAAATTATAGTCAATGTGGTATTCTTATAGGTCTATATAATTAAAAAGTTTTGTTTCAGTTTGTTCAGTCATTTTTACTTAGTGTTATTCCACACTTAGGAAAGAAAAATACAAAATTTAAAAATAAGTTGTAACAAGCGTATAAAAGTTTCAACGGAGCTTGGTGAGAACGAATGGCTTAGTTGGTCAGAGCGCTTGGACGGCCAAGAGGCGCGGGTTCAAATCCTGCTTTGTTCAAATATTTATACATTTTTTAAATTTAGTATATTGTTCAGTAATTTTTGTTTGAACGCGAAACACAACCATTAGAACTTTCACATTGAAAATATTATTAGGATTTATTATAGTCAAGAAATAAATTAAATGAAAAAATAGACACAAAAGTTCTGACTTTGTAGACTCCACATGTACTACAATTTATATAGATATTTTGCATTATATAATAATTTTGAGGCTTGTCGTGGCGTTAGGGCGCAAGCATGAGACTGTGAATGCGACAGGTTGCGGCTTCGTTCTGGTAACAAGGCAAAGCGCGGCGTTGAGCTCCACCACTCATCACGCAATGCCTCACATTTAGCGGAAAGTGGGCAACTATTTGTCACACTTATAGGCTATAATTTATGTAAAGATTTCAGATTGAATCCCTCTGCCTACCTTGCCAGCGTGATACAAAAAAAAATAAGCAGGCGAAGCCGCGTGTGTGTGCTAATCATATATATGTACATATTTGGTTAAAATCAAATAGCAATATAACTTAAAGCAGCTAACATATATCTAGAGGTGTGTCGTACTTTACCACAAATTATAATGGACGTTGCTGTCAATATGCCTCCATATGTACAGGTGAATTCTGCTTGTAACGTATAATGAGGCGTTTATTTACAATATATTATATTATTATTTATTCATTTATTAAGTATTGAGGCCTGTCGTGGCGTGTGGCTGTAACCGACAGGTTCTGGGTTCGATCCCCAGTCGAGGAAATGAAATAATATTTAATATTTTCAATTTAAACATTTTATGTTTCATTTCTTCGCTCTGGAATAAGGCAAAGCGCGGCGATGAATTCCGCCACTGAAGAACACACAATGCCTTAAATTCGACGGAAAGTGGTGAACGATAGTGGAACGGAGTGTCTTAACACTAGGTTTCCGGGTTCCCTCTGCCTACCCTGCCTTGTGTGGGATACAGCGTGAAGCTAAAAAAAAAGCTTTTGGAAATATTCAATTAATTTTTGGAAATATATAGATATTTCAGTTCAGTTCTTTAGTAATGGATGTTTTGAGAGTGCCAGTTGAGCACAACATCGCTTCGCCAGAGCCGCGTTGAGTGGAGAACACACGATGGAACTCAACACCGCGTTTTGTCCTTTTATAATATATGTTATAAATATATATTAGTGTTGCCCAAATTCAGTCTTGGTCTTGCAGTCTTGGTCTTGTTCTTGCGTTTTTGCAAGACCAAGACCAAGAACAAGACCGCGTATTTTTAGCAAGACCAAGACCAAGACTGACCGTGCAAGACTTGAGCAAGAACAAGACATAGCCTGCAAGACTCTTGTGTCTTGCAGCTAGGACTTAGCGCTATTTCACTGAGTAGTTAGGTGTAACAGTTCGGTGTATAGGTAGGTACGTATAAAGTATCATAACCTAATGATAAATGTATAGGTAGGTATAAAGTATCATAACCTAATGATAAAGCTGTTGATTAGTGTTGTATTTTATTTTTTGTTCAAATAAATGATAAATCGTAAAACTCTTTCATTAAATTTCTTATAAGTTGAGGGTTCAATCTCTTTCTAGACAGATAAGTATTGTTCTTTAAAATACAGTCAAGTTATTGTAATTAATTTGTTTTTTTACATGTTTTAGCAAATGTAAGCTTATAAATCATAAATGTTTATTAAGAAACAGTTACTTCCATGGAAAACGACATATAGGTCAGTTGATTTTTCGAATTTCTTATCAAATCTTCAGTTATTTATTAATCTGCTTGATCTTTACTATGGCTATGTTAATTCAAGCTCACAATGTTCCATTTCTAATACGTTTTTTAAGATTTAAAGTAAACTTTAATAAATAGTAATAGACTAATAGGTAATTGCAAGACTTGCAAGACTCTTGCTGCAAGACCAAGACCAAGACCAAGACCAAGACCAGGTGTATTGGCGCAAGACCAAGACCAAGACCAAGACCAAGACCAAGACCAGGTGTATTGGCACAAGACCAAGACCAAGACTGGCTAAGTCTCGTTTTGTTCTTGCATTTGGGCAACACTAATATATATATTTAGCTTCTGGCTATATTCTGCACGTAACAGGCAGAGAGCTTGGTTTGTGAAGACGTTTCGTTTCCACTTACCGCCGAATTTGATGCATTGTGGGTTGAGTGGGAGAACTTTACGCCGCACTTTGTCTCGTAACCAGAGGGAGGAAATGGAAGTAAAACAAAGATATACTTAAATCGGTTAAGCCCATTTAAAGATTAGCGCGAACAAACAAAAAGACGCAAGTATGAGGTTGTATTATATTAGTATTTTTCTTATATATCTTCGATCTACAAACAGCAATTAGATATAAATTCATCATATATATATATATATATATATATATATATATATATATATATATATATATATATATATATATATATATATATATATATATATAATCACTGCACGGTTGCGATATATCATTTTTATTTTTTTTTTCATTTTCTCGAGTACATGGAACGATGGATATGTGACCTTAACGCGATGCACCTTAGTAAGATAATCAGTAACCTTGTGTCTAGAATATTTATTAGAATAAACTTTTATAAGTGACTCTCGAGCACGTGGCAGGACAGAGGGAACTTGGGAAAATAGTGTTAAGACACTCCGTCCGGTTCCCCACTTGAGTTATTGCGTATTGAGTGGCGGAAATTAACGCCGTGCTTTGTCTTATTACAAAAAATATTATGTAGAGATAAAATAGTACGCTGCATTGAATGAAAATGTACCTATTTTTTTTTTTTTTAATATATTACTATAATTTTAATAATTTAAAATACAGCTATTTTATTTTCCATGCATAGTAGGTTAAGCAAGGGGAACTTGGGAACCTAATCTTAAGACTTCCTCTAAACCAAAACAGGAAGTTTCTCTGTCTATTCAGGGGGAATACAGCGTAAAAAACACTATATTGAGAGGATTTCGAACCAAAATTCGCTATTCATAAATTTATCATAATTATACGAGAAGCTTAATATTAATCGCACCTTTCTATTTTAATATTGTTTAGTGTAAAAATATTACTTTTATTCCACTTCACGGAGCCGGATCGGCAGAGAAAATATTATATTAAGACTCTCCTCTTTTTCATTTTTTAAGTGTTTCGAGATATTGCATGTGTAGTGGCGAAATTTATCTCCGCCCTCTGTCTATCGGAGAGAAAATATGATAATAATTTAAATTGATTATTTACCGAGGGTAGGTCCCACTATCATCACATATACAGACGATGCCATATTTCTGTAATGTAGTTTCACGCTATATACCGCACATGGCAGGGTAAGCAGAGGATACTTGGGAACCTAGTGTTAAGACACTCCGTTCCGTTCCCTACTTTCCACCAAATTTGAGGCATTGCGGGTTGAGTGGCGAAACTTAACGCCGCGCTTGGCCTTGTTACCAGAGCGAAGTAATGAAAACATTAAATATTTAAATTGAAAATATTAAATATTTAATTTCCTCGAGTGGGGAAACGAGTGGGAACCCACAACCTGTCACGTACACAGTCACATACTTGTGCCTCTGCGTCGCGACATGACTCAAACTTTATAGATTTATATTAATATATTTTTTCTGATTTTGTTGTACTTAAAAGGATTGCAGAAAGAAGAAAACGTATAATTTAGATTTGTTTTTTTTTTTTAGCTTCACGCTGCATCCCGCACAAGGTAGCGTAGGCGTAGGGAACCCGGGAACCTAGTGTTAAGACACTCCGTTCCACTTCCGTTCCCCACTTTCGACCAAATTTGAGGCATTGCGTGTTGAGTGGCGGAACTCAACGCCCCGCTTTAGCCTTATTATCAGAGCATTTAGGAAGTATTCAAATTTGAAAATTCAGTTGTATTTTTAAATTATCAACATAAAATCCATGCGTCTGAAATAAATGTAAGGCGTTTTCTGGCTAAGCCTATAATCAACAAAATACTTGTCAAAAATGAGTATTGTTAAATTAAAAAGCATTTAAATTCACAAACTAATATATAAGATATAAAGCAAATGATGAAAATTATTAAGCGGTAATTTGTGATTTCAAAATTTAATTACCAATTGTTATACTGAGAGAGTTTAATAAGAGTCTTCAGGATTTTGCAAGATTTATGATTTAAATTACGTTCACGTATATTTTATGTAAAATTTTAAAATGATAGCACACTGAGCTCTATAGTGTGTGAATATTTGAATTGTAACATACTGAATTTGATTGTGGGTATATATATATAAATATATATATATATATATATATATATATATATATATATATATATATATATATATATATATATATATATATATAAAAAATACCTAGTACATACGTAATCTCTGCTGCACTGTCTTATGTCTCGTTTATATGTACATATATGTATCTGTATCTATGTACAAATTCTATTGCGCATGCGCTAGTCTCAGTATGACGTAACGTACAAAACGATTCTATTTTTACCAAAACGTTTCAAAACAATTAACATTTTTTTCGGTTCAAAATGAAAACAAGATCGGAATCTGAACCTTTTACAAGTATCGTATATCCGCAAAGTGATAAAATGAAGAGGTGGAAACATAAAAATTAATCTAAAGCAACACCGGAACGATGTATTACGAATTACCTTATATGGTAACGTCCGCCTCGATCCTAGATCATTTATAAATTAATGATCTAACGTCTATCTCTCTATGGACAAGAATGGTGACCTTTCTCTAAGGAAAATGAGTAGTTTATACTTAGTAAGGGAAAATACCAGTTTTTATATATTAATACGTAAATTATGAGTAGATGCGGTTGACTTGTTGTTATTGGCATGTTTTTAACTTACATACATACATATACCTATACAGTATAGAGGTTATGGCATATATGTATATGTATATAGGTTATCGGTTCTCTTTCTGCTTAGGGGAAATAAAAGATCATGTTTAAAGACTCAACATTGATCAGAATTAAGACTTTTTTCTGCGCTATACAGAGAAGATACTTGAATGTCGCTTAGTGTTGAGACACTACGTTCCCCTCACTCCAACCAATTTAAAAGCCAGTGTATATTAAGTAACAGATCTGAACGCCACACTCCTTTACTTACCAGACCACTGAAAATATATATTTTTTTTTATTTCCTTCACGCTGTATTCATGGAAGGGTAGGCAGAGAGAACCATAGAAATATAATATTAAGACACTCTATTCTCTGTGTCTCAATAACAATTCTAGTGTCCTAAAGACCCTCCGTTCCCCATATTTCTCTGAATTCTTGAAGCATTGCGTGTTGAGCGACGGAGCTTGTTGACGCTAACGGCCCTTTTTTGCTTCATTACCAGAACTATAAAAGAATAATAGTAAATATTTCAATCCCTCGAGTGAGAAGCGAAACCACAACGTTCGCGTTATGTTTTTTTTACGCTATTTTCCGTACATTTGAAAATATTAAATATTTCATTTCATCGAGTGGGGATTGAACTCACAACCTGTCTGTTACAGTCACACGCTTGTGCCGCTGCGCCACTATAGGCCTAATATTGTATTTAATATACTTTTAAATTAAAGATATCAAATAATTATATAATCAGACAATAAAAGGCTAATAAAAACCTTGACTAGCTTTCCAACTCAACTAAACCTATGAAATGCTTCATTATAATATAAATATTTCCAACAAATAATATCATTAATTAAAACATAATGAACGCTAATGTAAAATTATGTATGAAATGAACACCATTTTATTTGACTCTATTTAATGACTTCGGGTGTGATTTATCATTATTCAAAGTTCAGGAGGCTGGGGCTAATGAGTACTGTCAATTTTAAATGTATGGACAGCAAAAAAATATAGAATAAATGTAAAAGAATCTATATAATAAAGTATGAACAGCAAAAAGATATAGAAAAAATATATAAAAAATGTAAAAAATCTCTGCCTGTCGTGAAGCTCAATAAAAAATGGTAAACTTTTCGATAGGATGGAGTGACTTAGCTCACTTAGAATAAAGTAAAAAAATATAGAAATAAGAAAATATATATTTCCTTTTCTGGTAAGCGTTCCATTCTCTTTGGCTACCTAGCTAAGAATAAAATGTAAAGAAACTAAACAAATAAATTATTTTTACTTTATTTAAAGTGTTATTCCACACTTAGGAAAAAAAAATACTAAATTTAAAAACGTATAAAAATTTGAACGAAGCAGGATTTGAACCCGCGCCTCGTGGAATCCGTCCAAGCGCTCTGACCAACTAAGCCATTCGTTCTCACCAAGCTCCGTCGAAATTTTTATACGCTTGTTACAACTTATATATGTTGTTAGCATTTTTAAATGTAATATTTTTCAATTTAGTATTTTTCTTTCTTAATTGTGGAATAACATTATAAAAATAGTAAAAATTTTAATAAATAGCATTCTCTCTTGCCAAAAGATAATTTTAACGAATTGTATTTGGGTAGCATACAGAAATTTGTAACAATCTCCCTACAGAGATGCTAACAACATAAATAAGTTGTAACAAGCGTATAAAAATTTCGACGGAGCTTAGTGAGACGATTGGCTTAGTTGGTCGGAGCGCTTGGATGGATTCTAAGAGGCGCGGGTTCAAATCCTGCTTCGTTCAAATTTTTATACGTTTTTAAAATTAGTATTAAACAAATAAACAAAATAAATCAGCTTAAATAATCTTGACGTTTGTATTTTAAGTAATAAACTATACTTTAATTAAAATTAAAAAAATATATGTAATTTATAAAGAATATTAAATAATATCAAAGGACAGTGTCGAATTTAATATATTTCATTTTATGTTTGTTATTGTTAACTTAAGATTTAATTTTCTTATTATTTGTCATAGACATACGTTTCTTTGAAAAGCCTAGGGAAGATATTCGATGCCACTCGAAATATACAAGGGGAAACAAAAATGCAGGTTTAATGCGACTTATTACAGGTTCCGCAATACTTCCAGAATTCAGCGGAAGTTGGGTCACACAAATGTCTGAATGGGAACGGAGTGTCTTAATATTAGGTTCCCGAGTTCCGTCTGCCCACGTCACCCACGTCTCATGCTCTGTGAGGGCAACAGCGTGAAGCTGAAAAGAAAAAAAAACATAAAATAATAATTACTTGTCCATCAGTACATCAATGTATTAGGATTTCAGACGGCCTCGAGTTCAGAGCAACTAGGTTACACTCTATTCATAAAATGTTTTACATATTTGCTATAAAAAGTAAGCTAACGATCATTATACATATACATATATATATATATATATATATATATATATATATATATATATATATATATATATATATATATATATATATATATATATATATATATATATATATATATATATATATATATATTACCTCACTTAGCAGGGTAGACACAGGGAACCTAGTGTTAAGACACTTCGTTCCTTTACCCACTTTCCGCCGAATTTGAGACATTGCGTGTTAAATAGCGGAACACTGCGCTTTGTCTTGTCACTGGAGAGTAGACAGGAAGTCATGAGAATGAGATATTTAAATTGAAAATATTCAATATTTAATTTCTTTGAGTGGGGATCGATCCCACAACCTGTCGCGCGCTGTCCCGACAAGTAATTCTTAGTAAGATATATGTTTAAAGCACTATATATATATATATATATATATATATATATATATATATATATATATATATATATATATATATATATATATATATATATATATATATATATATATATATATATATATATATATATATATATATA
>DWMZ01006554.1:0-10265 GCA_018249855.1 Eueides tales michaeli | reverse complement strand
AAAAAAAGAAAAATATATATATATATATATATATATATATATATATATATATATATATATATATATATATATATATATATATATATATATATATATATATATATTTTTAGCTTCACGCTGTATCCCGCACGAAGCAGGGTAGGCAGAGGGAACCCGGGAACCTATTGTTAAGACACTCCGTTCCACTTCCGTCCGCCACTTTCCGTCCGCCGAATTTGAGGCATTGCGTGTTCAGTGGCGGAACTCAACGCCGTTTTGCCTTATTACCAGAGCGAAGAAATGAGAACATTAAATATTTAAATTGAAAATATTAAATATTTAATTTTCCTCGACTGGGGATCGAACCCAGAACCTGTCGGTTACAGTCACACACTTGTGCCGCTCCGCCACGACAGGCCTCTGAAATGAAATATAATTGTTTTTTAATATATGTTTTTTATGATATAAAAAACATATACACAAATATTAAACAATTTTCAAAATTCTCACGGATAACCCACATTAAGATTTTAGGTTATTTACATAACGATCACAACTATATAAATAAATACGTCTATGTAAAAATATAAACATATCTTTTTTTGAATATATTTATATCTTGTCCAAACTTGAAACTTTCGTGGTACAGTAGTAGCCAAGTACTTACTTAGATGGTTTCGCTTTAAACCACTTACTCCATTTTTTTTCGAATACAATTCATATTAATTCATGGAAACTGAGTTGATATTGAATGTTTATGAATTAAAAATAAAAATATTATTGTTTTAGAACGTTAACAAGCGTAACGAAGAACTCCGTCGCGCTCGTATCCAAGCTGCAGAGGAGGCTAACTCCAAGTTCTACAAGCGTTACGTGAAAAATAAACAGGAGGAACAAAAACGACTGATGGTCACCGCCAGAGACACGATGTTCAAGAATAAGGATGCGCCTAAGATGCTATTGAAGTAGGTGTGGGTTCTATTTTTAGACTGTATAATAAATGAAAATCTTTAATATTTTTTACTATTTTTCAATATTTAATAAACAGCATTCTCTCTTGCCAAACGATAATTCTAATTATCTTTGGGTAGCGGAAATTTGTAAAAATCTCCCTACAGAGATGCTAGCAACATAAATAAGTTGTTGCTTGTTACACAAGCGTATAAAAATTTCGACGGAGCTTGGTGAGGACGGATGGCTTAGTGGTCAGAGCGCTTGAACGGTTTTCAAGAGGCGCAGGTACAAATCCTGCTTCGTCCAAATTTTTATACGTTTTTAAATTTAGTATCTTTAATATTTCATTTGAAAATATTAATGAGCATCGCCCTGTCCTTTACAGTAACAGGCTTAATTTCGCACGTAATAATAAAATAAACCACATTTAAAACACAGTGCAGTCATTGAAACGGCGGTACAAAAGGAGCGTCAAGAACAAATCAAATTTAAGGAATATTTGCAGCAAAAATCTGAAGAACAGAAGAGAAGAGATGATGATGACATCCTGCAGAAGTCTAAAGAATGGCACGAGCTCATGGCGCTGAGAAGGAAACGACGTTTCGACGTTAATAAGAAGCACCAAGAGGATATTGTAGCTCAGTATGTATCTTATTTTATTTATTTATTTACTTTATTGCACACAGTATAATTAACATTTCTTACAAAGCTAGAAATAAAACAATATGTGCAATGGCGACCTCTTACAGGCAACCATTAAGCTACGATAGAATACAATTAAAAAGAAACGGCAGAAAAGTGCAAAAAATATGCTAAACACGAATTTAAATATATATACACACATTCATTCATATATATACACACATATACATATATATACACACATATACACATATATATACACACATATACATATATATATACACACATATACATATATATACATATATAAATACCCATACAAAATACATACAGCATGAACGAACTAAGAGTCTTAATTTGATACGTAAATATTCAGTAGCGGGAATTTCGTTCGTGTAGTTGCAGATATACACATTTTCAAATTTTATAGTCTATACCATACTTTTCTATAAATTTTATTATGTCATTATTGTTACAATATTAAACATTTATAAGTACAGGATTCTTATTAACTGTGTAACTTAGAAAAAAAAATTATTCCACAAATGTGACGCTTCAGCTAGCCGACTCAGCCGCTGCTGTGTTATTCTAAATATTATTATGAAAAAAAAGCCAATCGAAGGCCTAAATAATTACATTTTATACTTTATCTATGTAAAACATGTTAACTATGTTGTGAATATTGTAATTATGAATGTGGGATTGTAAATCTAGTGATGTGATTTGTTCACATGAATATTAAACGCGTTAACACATATTGAAGTTGATGAATGTTGTAACTCTAATAGTTTTTTTTCTGTCTTCCTTAACATATTATGGTGATAAGTTTGTCTAATAGGCTTACAACCTACACCTTGTTAGGAAATTTAAAATATTTTTTTTACATTTGACAATATTAATTAAAAATTTATGTCAAATTCATAGAAAATATGTTTTTTTTTTATTTTTTTTTATTTTATATGAACATTACAGAGCACACGAAGTATCTGAACGTAACAGGATGGAGTATGAGGCAGAGTTGACCTTACAGAAGATTGATAACATAAAGGCGCAGGAACAGATGGACACTATCAAAGAATTTGAAGAGGAATTTGTAAGTACATAATTTTAATTATATTGAATATGCTTAATGTAGTTAACATGTTTTATTGTAATGTTTGAGGTTTTGGGACAAATGCGATATTTGAGAGCTAACTTGATAAGCTAGCCTTAAATTGTAGATAAAATTGCATTATGGCATTTATTTTTATGGAACTCTGAAATAATTAGTAGCAAGAGTAAGTTAAATTAATCTAATAATTTCAATTATAATGCATTATATTATTTTCATCTATGTTGAACATACGTAAAGTTTTTATATATTTGAGCTTTCTAATATGTGTTTACGTATATAGTATAGAATTATAGAACAATGCAATATTATTTATTTTGACATTAAATCTCTCTTGGAAACTAAAACTTATATACCTACATGGTGTATGGCTGGTGTATGGCTCGAGACAATTTTGTTCTTTCTACCAGAGAGCGAAAGAAAAGGCGCGCATAATGTCGGACATGCAGCGGTCCCGCGCGGAGGCGGACGCGCGCCGCCGCGAGTGCGCCGCGCGCGACGCGCTCGACCACGCGCTCACCGACGTGCTGCTGCGCGCGCGGGCGCGGGTGCGCGCCGAGACCTTGAAGACGGAGAAGATGGTACGGTAGATGGATGGCCATGGATGCTTTTGATCATTTCGATTTTTCTTACTTTTGAATATTTTCTTCTTGAACTGAGTGAACAAACCGCGGATGTGTAAAAAAAAATTGTTTCCTTGATCGATCGTTCGTCGATCGTACTGTATGTTAATTGAATACTGTTTAAATAAGTGATAGTGTCAGGAGTGCGACTGTAAGCGCGACAGGCAGTGGGTTCGATCCTCACACGAGGAAAAGGAATATTTATTATTTTCAATACTTCGCTCTGGTAACAAGATAAAGCACGGCATTGAATTTCACCAATCAACACGCAATTCTTCAAATTCGGCAAAAAGTGGGGAACAGAAGTGTATCTTAATAATAGGTTCCCAAGTTCCCTCTGCCTACCCTGCAGTATGCATTATGCAGAATGAAGCTGAAAAAAAATGAAACTAACTGAAAAAACACGCAGATCCGAGAAGACAGAATGAAGATAGTACAGAACATAAGTGCCAAGCTGGAGACGGGCGAGGCGGCGCGAGATGCCATCGAACGCGCGGCGTTGGACAAGGCCATCGCGGAAAAAGAAGCTATGTATGGAAAATATTTAATACTTATTAAAAATCGTATACAAATTTGAACGTAGCGAAATTTAAATTTTGAAATTGGTCCTGACCACTAAATCCTAAGTCAGTTAACACTTTTAGTAAAAATACTTAGTAGTTTTAAATTGAATGAAGTTTTGAATTTTATTTAAAAAAAAACTTATTTAATAGTTTTAAATTAAACCGCATATATCATAGAAGCCATTGTAGAAAAGGGGTTGTCGATATGGACCCCTCCAAGATAAATGAATTGTTAGATATTTCAGTTTCTTCATTCGTAACATAATTGTGCTAAGTAACGCCCAAGAATATCATGAATGTGGAGGACGGGGCAAACTGGGTGACGGGTAGCATTAAGCGTAAAGCTTCTGTTTCCACTGTATATACTTAATAACTTAGTGTTAAGACACTCTGTCCCGAAAAAACTCCCCCGGTGAAAAATTAGGACACTCTCCGCCGAAGTTGAGGCATTGCGTGTTGAGTGTTGGAATTCAATACCGCGCTTTTCCATATTACCAGAGCGAACAAATAAAAAATACATTAAATATTTAATTTAGAAAGTATTAAATATATCATTTTCACGATGATGTACTCGAGAAATGGGGATCGAACACACCACCTGTCACATTTATAATAACACGCTTGTGCTCCTGCGCCATATATATTATTCAACATTTTGTTCATAATATCCTTACAGCGCGGAGGCGGCTCGCACTGCGCTACGCAATAAACAAGAGGCAGCCAGACAACAACGTATCACAGACCGGAAACTGTACGAAGAGAAGGAGAAGCAACGCATACAAGATGTACACACGCAGAAACGATGGGAGCTCATAAATAGGTATATCTCGATCGGAATTTGAAGCCGCGTCTTTTAAATATCGTCCAAGTACTGCTTCTTGTTTTACAGTTGTTTGTATTTTTGTAGTAAACTTTTGTGTTAAGAATTATTTTATTTATTTTTTTATAAGTTTTAACCTCCGACGCAGAAACGGGTGTTGCCTGTGGCACCGTAGCTCCTGAATAAATGAACCGATTTAAGTGCGCTTTTTTTAATCGTAAGTTTTGGTCATCGCGGTAGCTTTTAGCTTAAGTACTAAAAGCACATTGACGAGCCTGTCATTTGCAGATTTAAAAATGTGGAGCTTTACGAAAATTATCAACAAAAGCTTCGCGAGGATAAAGTTAGGAAGACACTAGAGTACAGAGATGACCTTCGCAAGTTACATGTAAGATTGTTATAATATTAATACTAAAAAAATAATAATATACTATTAATATATAATATATAACCATAGATAAAATATATTTTTTAGAAATATAGTTTTAAAGGTATCATAATTACTTGCACATTTTTATCTACAGGGACACGGAGTGTGCTATTGTAAACTGAATATTTTGTGGGTTGAATTACCACTAGAGAAAATAAAATATTTATTTTCTTTTTCATTTTATGAACCTTGTTCTTTGTGCATCTCACGTCTCGACATCTCTCAAAATAAAAGTCTACAAAAGAGCTTTGAGACCGTTATGACGTAACAACAATATGACATCTGTCACATTGTTAACAAGATGGTTGTGTTTGAATTATTTTATTTTACTCACTTTCTATTAAAAAAAAGCGCGGCGTTGTGTTTCTCCACACAACATGTATTGTCTTGAATGGAAAATAAACTGTTGTAACACTGAGTTAGCTTTACTAACTTGTATTTACTTTAGAAAAAAATATACCTATCTAGAAAACCCACCCGTCTTGGACGGATTTAAATTTTATTATACATTTTTTAAAATAAGTATTTTTCTAATGTACAATTATTTAAATTATAATTGGCAGTGTGAGCGTGTAGAGCGCGAGGCCCGCGAGCGCGCCGACACGCGCTACTTCTACGGCGAGCGCGCGGAGCGGGGGCTGCGCGCCGCCGACGAGGCGGTGCTCGCGCACGCGGACCTGCTGCTGCGGGAGGCGGCGGCCGCGGGCAGGCCCACGTACGCGCTCCATACGGCTATTGATGTAAGATCTTTTTGTTTATTTTAGAAATAACTTGTGAGTAATGTATATGGATGGACATAAAAAATAACTCTATTTAATTTGTGTTTTATGCAGTTCCATTAAAATCCTGGTGAAATCTTAATATGATGATATTGACCATGTTAAATGAAAAATTTAGGTATATATAACGATGTCATTTTTGTTTTAAATGAAACAAAATTTGCTTATTGTTTTTGATAGTAATTTAGTTTGGTTGTGTATATTAATATGTATGTAACATATTAAAAAAAATTGTATCAATCAATAAAATACCATTTTTTCTCCATAAGCATATATATTAAATAATAAAGAGTTTTTTTTTGATTATATATTATAGTATACATAAAGGATGCTAAATTTTTTATACATATATAGATGATTGATCTGACTTTTAGGTAGGTAATTGTAAAATTACCTTTAAGCTGTATCGTGCACTAGTAGGGTAGACTGAATGAATCTGGGAACCTAGCGCTGAGATACTCCGTTCTCATTAACTTTCACTTTTTACATGATTTGAGACAGAGTATTTAACACCGCACTTTGCCTCAAAATATGTATTAATTGTTTTTCTATATTTATATATAAATATCGTTTATGTACAGCGTTACTGCAAGATGAATCGAATTTATGCAGAGCCGGGGGAGGAGGGACTGCACCTTGTCGAGGTGAGACATTAAAAGTTCAATATTAACGACAAATAATTTGTTTGTTTTCATAATTCTCTGATTTGGTGAACTAATAAAACTAAATCTGCATTTTAGTTACATAAAATGCTGATTTAGTTTCCTAAAATCCTTTATTTTTTTTATTTTAGAAAATATGATGCCTTTCGTGGCGGAAAAGATATCTTTAATATTTACAAATTAAACATATAATGTTTTCATTTCTTCGTTCTGATAACAAGAGTGAGTTCCGCCAAACAACAAACAAAGCCTCAATATCGATAGAAAGTGAGGAACTATTATACATCGTTTATGTATAATAAATTGTTGAATTGTAAAAGAGCAATGGTGAGTTTACCCCCTGGGCCCTAGGCGAGTAGCTCGCCTAAGGAATAGCGTCACTAGCGTAAGTTGGCAGTAGCAAGAGTCACTCATACTATTTATTATTTCCATTTTAACTGATTCTATGTGTTATACAATAATTAAATATTAAAAAGCTAATAAAATATTTATATAAATATGTATATAAAAATGTTTTTTTTTTTAACTAAAATTAAAAACTCCGTATAACAGAACGAAGCAAAGTGTCTTAACACTAGATTCTCAAGTTTCTTCTGCCTACCCTGCCATCTGAGGCATACATACTACCTCATTCACTTGTTCTACTAATATATATACTTAATTATTCATCGTTTGTTTTGAGTTTCTTGATTTAGTGAGCTAAAAAACAAAAAAAAAATTGATTTTGAAAATGCTGAATTTGTTAATTTCTTTTCTATATAATTCATTAGAAAATATGAGGAAATATGAGACCTGTCGTGGCGCAGGGACACAAGCGCGAGACTGTGGACACGACAGGTTGTGGGTTCGATCCCCACTAGAGGAAATAAAGCAAAGTAAAGCGCTTAGTTTCACTACTCAACATGCAAAGCCTCAAATTCGGTAGAAAGTGAGGAACGGAACGGAGTGTCTTAACACTAGATTCTTAAATTCCCTCTGCCTACCCTGCCTGGATAAAGAGTGATGCTAATAAGCTTCAAGATATTCTATTCTTAGTGGTAGAATAACTTTAGCGATTTTCTAACTATCTAATGTCAATTTGATATTCTTCTACTCTACTCTTCTATTATATATATAGCGTGAGTTACCAAAGTCATCGTACAGACGGATAAATGTGACAGACGTAGAAGACCACAAAAGAACTCCCGAGAATGGCCTACAAATCGATACAAAGGTGATTGCTGTAATAAATAATTAAAAATATAGCCTTTTATTAACCCGATCCAAAAAGGGGGGGGGGGGGAGTATTATAGGTTTGCCCTTTTGAGTGCGGTTTTTATTTAAACGAAAGCCTTGTTTATAACGGTGGTTCTTAGCTATGTTTTATTTTTATGTAATTCGGATCAACAGTTTAGGGCTGGGCTGCTGGGTTTTTGGGACGTGGTATTTTTTTAAATATTTTTTCCTTAAGATATAAATTAGTGTCAGAAAAGCCTTTTTTTTTTATTTATGGATGCATGGCTACTGGCTGTTGAAGTGTTAATACATAAAAGTTGTTACGATTTAAAATGAAAATAATACTGTAATGCTGTACATATAGAAAAAAAAATCCCAAATATTATATTAATATAATAGCTTTTATATTCTCTCTCAAAACTCAATATATTTCAAATTTGTATATTAATTTAAAAAAATATTTTCATTATTCAGAAATAATTAATATATTTTATTACAATGTTATTTACTTAAATATGTGTATAAAACTATTATGTATTTACAGAGAGAGATTAAGCCAATGAATATGCCGGAAGTGGAGGCGTACAAGCGAGAAGGGCCTGTCAATGGTCTACAAGCAAACCCTGAGGTACACTTTATAATATATATATATATATATATATATATATATATATATATATATATATATATATATATATATATATATATATATATATATATATATATAAATATATATATAAATATATATATATATATATATATATATGTATGTATATTGTGGGTTCGATTCTGGTAACAAAACAAAGCGCATCGTCACGTTCCCCGACTCAACATGCATTGCCTCAAATTCGGCGTAAAGTAGGGAACGGAGAAAAGTGTTTCCACATTAGTTTCCAGGTTCCCTTTGTCTACCCTGCCATGTGCAGGATACAGTGTTGAGCTAAGGAAACATCATTTTTACCTTTAATATATTAAGAAGCAATGTTAAATGCTTATTTTAATAAGAAAATTGATGATGCAGTATTAACAATATTTTTTTTTATATATAATTATCAATATCTTTTCTTGTTTACATTATTTTAAAATTATATATTAAAATTTTAAGCTGCATAATATTTATAATTCTGTTTCTTATGTTTTTCGTACAAAAAAAAATGCCATAACTCAATAATGACTTTTCCAAATTCTACCAAAGAAATTATACTATTTAAATATAAAAAATTTGATTTTTTTTAATTCATTTCACAGAGGGAGACGCTGACATCACTACTACAACGCCAATAATAAAAAAAAACAAGTTCATACAAAATAATGATTTATTGTGGGCGCCGGCAGTGTCCCCAATAAGGCACCACCCAGTGTCTGTGTGTGCAGTGTCCACAGTGTTATTGTAATATTCGTAAAATGGCACCATTATACATGTGCAGTGTCTGCGGTGTCCACAGTGTCTGCGGTGTCCACAGTGTCTGCAGTGTCCGCAGTGTCCACAGTGTCCTGTCCACAATATGGCACCTTCGCCGTGACTAGAACCGTCATGTTCTTCATTATTGTCTACGCTACACTACTATCAATTTATACAACTCGTTGGGTTTCATACAAATTATTTTTTTGTTCTTAATACATATATAAATTAAAACTAACTAAAGCTATTTATTTGTTATAATCATTAATTAATTACAATATTTATTTTATTTTGTAATCTTTGGTCGCTTGAGTGTAGATTGTCGAGCGGTGGATGTGTTTGACTCGCTTGCTATAATAAATAAAATGTTTTTTTTTAATAAATTTGTTTTTTTTAATAATATTTTTTAATTTATTTTAATACCAAATTATATAATTATTGTAAAACTATGAGAATTATAAGTAACAATACGATAATAACCATTTTTTTTATTTAATTATTAAACAAAACATTGTACAGTATTTAAATATATATGTATATGTATGAATATAATAACAAGCGAGCCGTATAAAAAACTATATGTCAAATGTAATGTCAAAACAATGTTAATACTTTTTTACCTTTGGCCTACAAATATTGTCTATAGATTAAAAAATAACGATCGCTATTATTAATAAAACCAAAAATAACTTAAAAAAAAAAATAAACATACAAAATCATTTTTAATAATAGCCATCGTTTTACAAGAAACATGTCAACTAAAAAGATACAATAAAAAAGTATGAACTAAACAAAAACAAGATAAAAAATAATTCAGTTTTCATACAAATATATATAATCATAACAATAGTAGAAATATCGAAGATCGTGGAACGTTCGAGAATGTTCGATCGTAGAATATCGTGTCGTTAGCCTACTTAGCCTAATTGTACTGTCGTGCTTACTATAATATTTACAAACAAACATCTATATATATATATATATATATATATATATATATATATATATATATATATATATATATATATATATATATATATATATATATATATATATATATATATATATATATATATATATATATA
>DWMZ01006553.1:0-10265 GCA_018249855.1 Eueides tales michaeli | reverse complement strand
CTGCTACCCGCGACTTCGTCCGCGTTCACTATTTTGGTCATAGTGACTTACACATAAAAGATAGATATATGCTGTCGCGGACTTTTATTTAGAACTATTTAAGATAAATAATCCTACAGTAATCTACATAAAATTATCTTTGTGTACCAACGATAAAAAAAGTTTTTTTAAAATCGGTGTTCCCATCTTCGAGTAATCTGAGAAACATACTTAATACGTATGTTCCTCAGATTACTCGAACCTCCTCATTTTTTGAAGGCGGTTAATAAAATGAGATGATAGTCAGATACAGATCTCCCAATTGCGTTACTATACGAAAAAACCGCATCTGTGCCTTTCAAATTTGAGGGTTGCCCTCGATTTCTCCAGGATTCCATCATTAGATCCTGATCTCCTTACCATGGGACCAATTGTAAAATATACCCTCTCGAACAAAAAAAGAATTTGAAAATCGGTCCACCCATCTTCGAGTAATCGGGGAACATACTTTTTTATGTCGGTTAAAAATCCCTATAAATTTTAACTTATTATGTTATTCTGATATCGAAGCTATATTACTGCAAAGTTTTATGAAAATCCGTTTAGTAATTTTTGCGTGAAAGAGTAACAAACATACACACATCCGTACAAACTTTCGCATTTATAATATTAATAAGATTTGAATTTCATCGCTCTGGTAACAACAAAGCGCAACGTTCAGGTTCTCTACTCAACAGGCAATGCTTCCAGACTGTAGCGGAAAGTAGAAAACGAAAACTTTTATTGTTTTTTGTTTGTTTCGCATAGTCTATTTATGTGAAATATATTAATAGGCTATATTACATTTCACTATGATCAATAAAAGTGTTTTTGAAGTTAGAGAGAATTTTTGAAGTTACTGATAACAATAAAGAATTGCAAAAATTGAAGATCTCCATAATTTATGGGAACGGAGTGTAGCTCCTCTGCCTACCCTGAAACGACATTCGACAGCCTTCACACTTTTTTAAAGCTTCAAGATTTCAAGATTCAAAGTGCATTTTAAATATTTCATAATTCAAAATCTGATTAAAATGTATAGACTAGGAATATTCTGTTTATATATAATCCAATAAATAGAAATAAAAAAATATTGTTGTTCTCACTGGCATCCTTGTTCCGCGATCGTCACGATACACTTTGTTTTGAGAACAATTTGCGCTTTTAACTCTTTTGATTTATGTTAATTTGTATACTTTGCCATTGTTATCAATGTTCCGTTCGTGTTATCACTTATTAGCTTTTGCCTGCTTCGTCCGCTTGGTCCAATAGATATAAGTAAATACTGTTTATGACTATACAGTGTCTAATATTAGCATTCTATTCGCTCTGGTAACAAAGCAGAGCTCAGTGAGTATCCTCTCTCTTATATGTAAATTGTGTTACCATTTTTCCCATTTTGGCTATTTATATTGCGATGCTAGGCTCAATTACTTAATAGGCAATGTGGAAATAAACTAAAGTCAGATGGTATGGTTTTATTTTAGGACATTTTCTTTTGATCATTCACGATTAAGCAATACGTAAAACTTCAGAACAAGCACGCTCACACGCTCAAGCTTTAGGGTACTGTATCTCATAAAGACTAACTAAGACGTGAATCCTTTTAGGATTACTTTGGCATCAATAATCAGGTATGCAGTGAGTGATCTATTTAAAAAAAAATCAAGCTTTTAAGTCAAAGTATGAAGGATTTCGTATGAAATTCACCGTATAATCTAAACCCATAAGGTTTCCGGTCGATCCACAGTAACGTCATTTGGCACGAACTGAACATTTACAATAAAATTAAAATATAAACCACAAAGTGAGCATTTATGGAAATTTTACAGTCAAGGCAGAGCGCGAAGTTGTCTTTTCGCCACTCAACACGCAATACCACAAATTTGGCGGAAAGTAGGCAACGGTTTGGAGTAACACTACGTTCCCAAGTTCCCTCTGTAACCTACCATGTGCGGGATACAGCGTGAAGCTGAGATTTTACAGTTAAAAATCACTACAACTTTACAGTCAAATCCTTGTGACCGACTCGCGCTTGATCGACACACTCCGATTTACTTACAAACGCGTCCAGTCATTTTCAACTGTTAAATTTATCGTTTTCAACGATTTACTGCAAAATTGGCGGTAAATTTCATTATTACATCAATTTTGGGAACAATATAAAATGAAATATACAAACAAAGTGGTAGTGATTTTATACGTTTATTTGCAAAGCGCTGCGTCGGTATCTAAAATTAACGTCATTAGAGTCGTTTAGCGAACGTGAAGAACGTTCTAAAGCTGCTTGTATCATCATTATTATTGAGAGTTAAACTTTGTATCATTTAAGTTTTCGGTAATACGTTACGTCATTTTTTTTTCACCTTCACGCTGTATCCCGCACATAGCAGGTTAGGCAGAGGGAACTTGTTGAGAAAGTTCCGTTCCCCTTCCGTTCCCCACTTTTCGCCGAATTTGAGGCATTGCGTGTTGAGTGACAGAACTCAACGCCGCGCTTTGCCTTTTTTTCCAGAGCGGAGAAATAAAACATTAACTATTTAATATTTCGTTTCCTCGAGTAGGGATCGAACCCATAACCTGTCGTTTACAGTCACATGCTTGTGCCACAACGTTAATATGTATAGTTAATATATATGTTAAAATCACTGACAACATCTTATATGAGTAAATGATATATTTTTGTTATCATCTCGGTTCCACCACATGGCAAGGGAACGACAATCCATACCGTGTCTCACTTTTTGCTTAATTTTGAGACGCTCCCTTTACTTACCATGAGCGGTATAAGCTAAAAATATCTTTAACTATATAAATATAATTGAATTTTAAGTCCATTTTTTATAAAATGTGTTTCATATTTCATTTTTGGTTTAAATTAAATTGTTTTATCTAAGCATTGACAGTATAAACCGTATATTGCTCGAAGCATACAAGATCATTTTATAGCTACATATATTTTATCATAGTAGTGTACACTGTTTTAGTTGTTTTATGAGATTGGTGTTATCACCTTATCATCGCTTAGTGATACTGTTTAACATATGTTTCTCACCAAATTTTATTATATCTTATCTATACTTATATTAAATCTATAACCGACCACGTGAAATGTATATTAAAAAAAAATCTCATAAGGAACGTTTATCAATGTAATAGGGCACAATATTATTTTTGTATACGAGTTAATCTCAGAAACGGCTCACCAAATTGAAACGCAGTTGTCAGATTGTGACAACGTTTCTGAGATTAACGCGCACAAACGCACTGACAAACCTTTCTTGCATGTACAGACAGCTATCAGTTACAGATTTATTATAAGTATATATATAGATAAAAATATCGCACAACGAAACGCCTTCGTAGAAAGTGCCGGATTGTATTTCCGTTTTAGGTCTGTGTATGCAAACTTTCGGTTTGTTCCAACAACAAGACTTTGAGCAAATAAAATTATACACAAGGATGTTTGTGCTTAAATTATATGTATTTAAATACATTCACGAATAAATTATTTATTTATTTAAATAAATAAATAACACATTGGCTTTTGTTTGTTCACCGTCACGCTGTATCACGCACTTGGCAGGGTAGGCAGAGGGAACTTGGGAACTAAGCGTTAAGTCACTTCGTTACCATTAAAACACTTTCCGCCGAATTTGAGGTATTGCGTGTGCGTGAGTGGCAGAACTCAGCGCCGCGCCATGTTTTAACAAACCGGGTAAACACTTTTAATTAACTTAATAATTACAACAAAATTGTAAAATGCCTTTTCTTCTATTTCCGATAGAAATATTAAGGATTCTTGCCGTTCCCCTATACTTCCCGAGGAACCTACATGTATAATTTTAGCGTTACACTTAAAAATGTTTTCTCTCAATCTAAATTTAATCTAAAAATAGATATACTTTTACAATAATTCTATAATTTATTTAACAGTTGGGACTACCACAACGCACTTAACGGTGGTGCGAGTTAACAACGATCCAGCCCCAGTAAAGGACCACCAGGTGCCCGTGTTCCTGTACAGCAGGGACTCGTTTGTAGCTGACCAATGGGATCTCACTACTAATCAGGTATGTTATAGTGAAATATTGAATTTAGAATTACGTACGTACACTTTAATTTAGCAGTTTGAAAAAACAAAACTAGTTCTTAAATTGAACTTTTAATAAAAAAAAAGAAATTAATTAAGTACCAAATATTTCGACCCGAAAATCGCTACCTCTAATTTACATAATACATATAAAAAAAACCACTGCAATGAACAAAGCTTTTGAAAAAACACACTGTAATCAGTTCTTTTATATAGGTAGGTGCCACAAGCAGACAGACAAGTCGATCTTGTAACACCTCTCTTTTTGCGTCGGGACTTAAAACTAGTAGCATTGTAATAACTAAGACGTATTCTAATTTCTCAGTGTAGAAGATAATTATGACAGCGGTACATTAGGTTAGACTTTGATAAAAAAAAAACATATCAAAATATTCTTTATTCAATTAGGCAATTACAAGCACTTTTGAATCGTCAAGTTACATAGAAATGTCTGTAGTGACAGTCCTACAGGAAGCTACCACCGGTGATGAAGCCGGTAATTCGGCCCCAATAATTAGACACAAGTGTTGTTAATGTGATTAGCGCGTTCAATCATATATTCTTCAGCTTATTATATAGTGATTAGTATATCTTATTTGAATTTCTTACCCCATAACATAGATATATATATATAGGTCTAACATTGATAAATACATCTATATAGAAATAAATCTCGATTGTCTCACGATCTATATCTTATATGAAGTAAAATATTAAAGATATATTTATATAAAAAACATTGTACGAGAGATACATGCATTATAAATCTTACTGGGTAGTATAGAAATCGAATCTTACGATTAATCTTGTTTTCCTTTGGGTGGTCCATTTTATATATTGGACCACCCAAAGATGAAGTCACTCGTTCACTCAGCTTTACTCTGTATGCCGTACTTGGCAGAGTAGGCAGAGGGAACTTGGCAACTTAGTGTTACGACACTCCGTTCCGGTCGCCGTCCATCGAATTTCAATTTTGCCGAAGGCTTTGCATCTGAAGTGGCGGAACTCAACGCTGCGCTTTGCCTTGTTACCAAAGATAGATCTGAAAATAATATTAATACATATTTAAACTGAAAATATTAAATACATCATTTCCTCGAGTGGGAATCGAACCCACAGCCTGTCGCGCTTAAAGCCATATGTTTGTGCCATAGATCCACAGTCGAGAAAATATTTAATATGTATTACCCTCAACACACATTGCCTTAAATTGTGCGAAAAATTGGTAACGAAACGGAACATTTCAACATTTAGGTTCCCAAATTTAAAAAGCTGGCGCGTGGTTAAGTATATTTTAATTTTGTTTTATACATCCGTCGCTGTATGTATAAGCATTGTACCATAGGAACCAACAATCGTTGATTGCATACTTAATAGCGTTATGTAAATATTTTTTTATTTATTGCTCCTAAATCAATATCGATATTTGTTCATAGAATAACAATTAGTTTATATTTTTCTATTAGATTAATAATTATTCTTATAAATAATGTAGAATTTTCTATATAATTTTCTAAATAAATTGAAACCTCTTGATAACCAATTATTTTATAACAAAATTTAAAATTAAATAAAATAGCCTAAATCCAAAAGAATCATTACCTCGTCTTGGCAAAATGATCAGTAGCATTTAAACTTTTTTAAATAAAAGTTGCACTCAAATCGGTACATTCATCCAAATGTTACAGAACCACTGACAGACGAATAGATAAAAAATATATAGTTTTCAATGTCTGGATATTGTCTTAAAAGTTATTATTTTATTAAAATAAGAAATTAATTGGGGTTAGTATATAAAATAGTGTGATGGAAGCGGGTGAGGCCGCGGGAGGCTCGCTAGTTTTAAATATAAGAGCTATGGATTCAATTCTCATTCAGGATAATTTATGATTTTCATTTATCCATTCTAGTAACAAGACATAGCGCGGCGTTGAGTTATGTCAATAAACATATAATGTCTCGAAAATTGGGCGGAATGTTAGAAATGGATTTTTTGAATATTATATATTGTTTATAATTTTAATAATAAAAACTGTACACTATGTAAATTTAACAAGTGTTTAAATTATTTTTACACATGTACACGTGTTTAATGAATGTATTGTTCGTTTTGGTATTGTTCTTTAAATAATACAACATAGAGTCGTTCGAATCGTTGGGGACCCAATGATCTGTGAGGGGCTTGACACTTTGGCTCTGCGTAAAGACGTATCTTCGCTGTGCGTTCTCTACCGCATCTATCACGGGGAGTGTTCAGGGGAACTGCTTGACTTGGTACCTGCCGCCGAATTTTCCAACTGCACAGTACGTCACAAACTAAAGTATCATCCACATCATCTGGACACGTGGCATTCCACTACTTTGCGGTTTCGTAAGAATTTTCTTCCACGAGCCACACTCCTGTGGAATGACCTACCAGCGGCAGTATTTCCCGGTCGATACGACATGTGTACCTTCAAAAAGCACGTTTACTTCCACCTAAAAGGCCAGCAACACACCTGTAGCTCCCCTGGTGTTACAAGGGTCCGTGAACGACGGTGATCACTCACCATCAGGTGACCCGTACGCTCGTTTGCCTTGTCTTTTCCATAAAAAATAAATGTAATTACATGTCAATGAACGTCATACAGTGACAGTAGCGCGGTACGATATTTCTTTAGCGGCTTGGATTTCTGCAGTTAATAGTAAACTTGTTATAAAACTACCTGCGCTTTCACAAAGCCGCTGTTATTTTTTTTCTCGATTTATATTTAACTAACATAGACGCGGCTTCGCCCGCTTAGAGTTTTTATTTTTTTTGTTTTATTATTAGCTTCACGCCGTACCCCGGCACATTGTAGGATAGGCAGAGATATTTGGGAACCTAGTGTTGAGACACTCTGTTCCCTTTCCCACTTTTCGGTGAATTTAAGATGAGTGGCAGAAATCAACGCTGCGCTTTGTCTAGTTACGAGAGCGAAAAATTAAATATTTAATTTGAAAATTTTATATATTTCATTTCCTCGAATGGGGATCGAACCCACGACATGTCGCGTTCACAAGGTATGACACCTTTGTGCCCCTGCGCCACGATAGGCCTCAAATTCTTATTGTTAATTCTTAACATTAATTATAGCTTATGTGTTATTCTTAAGTATATAATATATAACTGTAAAGTTTTATATAAATTTGTTCAGTAGTTTTTACGTGAAAGTGTAACAAACATATTATTATATTAGTATCATAATATTAGTAAGATTAGCGTATGCTATGTGAACCTAAGACCGCTGTGATTTATTGGTACAGCATCTGGCGTGTAGGGTGTAGGTTCGAATCCCACCAAGGAAGAACGTTTATGATTAAATATCTTCATTTTTTCTTGCCTTTGTGAGACATAACGCGGCGTTAGGTTACAACACTCAATATACAATGTCTCATTGATGCGTTATACTAAGTTCTCTTTGTATTGCATGCATTAAGGAACGTTAAACAGACAAGAATGTGATTATAGAAAGTGATTAAATATGGTTTTCTTATGCACTTGTGATAGAGAATATTTTAATAATTTTTTTAATACTTGTTCAATTCAATACCATCATGTTATATAGGTTAGATCGAATCACTATATATGTATGTACATATATGTATGTAGGTATATATAAGTCAAAGTCAAAGTCAAAGTCAAATATTTTTATTCAAAATAAGAAGTTACAAGCTTCGTTTTTTGAACGTCAAAAAAAAAAAAATTACCACCAGTTCACTAAAGTTACTGCCTCAGACCTGAGAAGAACCGGCGAAAGAAACTCAGCGTATATTTATGTATATATATATATTTATATAAAAAAGAAACTAATATGGCGTCTTGCAGCAGGAACACAAGCGCGCCACTGTAAACACGATAGACTATAGATGCCATCCTCACTTGAGAAAATTAAATACTTGTAATAAATCTGTACCTGATCTCTGTCTGTACATAGAAAACATAAAAACATCTTTTAGGGGGCGTTTGTAATATAATAGGGCCCAGAATAGTAATTCAAAATGCAGTTTTAACTTCCTCTTAATATTTAGTGTTTGTTTCAATAGATAGATTGTTAGAATAAGAAGATTGAGATAAGAAAATAAATTTATGTAATTCAAGCGGGCGACGCCGCGGGAGGGTCGCTAGTGCTTTCATTTTCTCGCTCTGGAAACAAAGCATGGCGCTGCGTTGTCTTCCGCCTGTCAACACGTAAAGGCTGAGGAATTTGGCAAATCGACAATGTATACACTTTATTATTGAATTGGAAATTAGTGTATTAATAGTAACAGAGTGTCCTATCATTAAGTTCCCAAATTCCATCTGCCTACCCTGCCAAGTACAGGATATAGTGGATACCTATTAAAATCAAAAGAAACTAATCCATATTTTCGGTCACACCATTAACCTCTTTATTACATATCAAAAACTCAACGCACTTTATTAGAGTAAGGCCTTTAAATAAATTGTATTTTTTCACTTGAGTGAAGCTTGAACTTGACTACCGACGCGTGCCTACTATAGGTCAGTTTCACGCTGTATCACGCACATGGTAGGGTGGGTAGTCACAGGGAACATGGGAACTTAATAGTCAGCCCCCCTCCTTTCCCCCACTTTCCGCCAAATTTGAGGCATTGCGTATTGAGTGACGGAACTCAACGCCGCACAAAATTTATAAGTATTTGTTTTATTGTTTTTAAACTGTTAATCCACTCACTCAGGCTCGCTGTATAGCACATATGGCAGGGTAGACAGTGGGAGTTTGGGAACCTAGTGTTAAGACACTCCGTTCCGTTCCCCACTTTCCGCCGAATTTGAGGCATTGAATATTGAGTGGTACTCAACGCCGCAGAGCTATGAAATGAAATCATTAAACATTTCATTTCCTCGATGGGAATTGAACCCACAACCTGTCGCGTTTGAAGTCACATGTTTAAGCCCCTGTTATCAACACTTAGGAAATTATTGACATAAATATTTTTCTTTCCTAAATATTTTTTTGTTTTAAAATGAAGATTATATTATTTTAATATTATTTTAACTCTTTGGCACAGCGTGTGATTCGTCGTAAGTCGTAAATGCGACGACTGTTGTAGGTTCGATTCCCACTTGGGGGAATGTATTTTTGTTATTTTTTTCATCTCACTGGTAACAAGACAATGCACGGTGTTGAATTCCGCTACTTCTACGCAAAATATGAATAGAAACGAAATGTCTTAACGCTCATCCAACGCATACAGATTGAAGCTAGAATGTATCACTACAAGCCTCATCTTTCCGAGCTCTTTGCTCTACCTAACTTATCAGAACTGATAAGGAAGTACCATCATATCATTTATTTAAATAATTAGACTACCGGAACCGGAAGTCTCACGTCACCGTGTTATGGGAGGCCGAGCTAGAGGACAACATTTAGGAGAAAGAAAACCTAGTGTTTAATCACTCTCCGTTTCTTTTTTAATCACACTCAGAACTAGACCTGTCTGTCCGTCTCCCTGTCTGTAGCACCATAGCTCCTGTTTTTTGGTTTTTTTAATCGAAAGCCTTCTTTATCGCAGTAGTTTAGAGATAGTGATTTTTTGTGCAACAGATTTCTTATTAGGATCATATTACTTTATGTATACAAATTGTGTATATACAAAAGTATTTCTGAACCATGCATGTTAATAAGCCCATATGGTTTTAGTAAATTTTTAATTTTCCATTTTTTTTATCACAAAAAATATTCTTATCGCAGATTTATTTGTTTTCATGGTTGTTATGACCGCATTCCTTGTAACACTGTTAAGATACACCTGTTCTTGTTTAACATATGAAATATTGCGGTAAATATTTATAATGTTGCTAATTTCTGAGGTTACCTATTCAATTCTGTGATAGGCAGAAAGTGTATTGTCGACAATGCACTTTATACTATCTGTCTATCTATATATCTATTATAACTATATACCTATCTATCTATCTATATATCTAACTATATACCTATCTATCTATCTATATATATCTAACTATATACCTATAAAACTATCTATATACCTATCTATATATATATATATATATATATATATATATATATATATATATATATATATATATATATATATATATATATATATATATATATATATATATATATATATATATATATATATATAT
>DWMZ01006552.1:0-10265 GCA_018249855.1 Eueides tales michaeli | reverse complement strand
AATGGAAATTGTTAGAGGAGGCCTTTGCCAAGAGGCACACTGAACTCAGAGACATTTTATAACCAAAACGATAACCCCAATACAAAAGAAAGAAGAAAGCAGTTCAGGATAAGAGGCTTATTATTATATTTATTACTACGATAGAAAAATATTTATGTATAATCAATATAATATAGCGTGAATTGAATATTTTTAAACACTTTTTTTTTAATCATTAAATATAGCATTACTAGGAGATAAGAAATATCTATTTCTTCAGAAAATAGGTATTTTAGAAAATTACATCCTGTAATATATTAGTCAATTAGTTAAATTTATCCAAATAGGTGATCTATATACAATTTAAATGGGTCCCGACTGTTAATCCTAATAAATTATAGTAAAAATGGATTTATTTTAGTCTTTTGCAGTCGTAAAAGACTAAAATAATTCCAAAATTTTTTAGCAATTGTATTTTATGAATCTTTTGGACTTTACCAGACTATATGATTCGAGGGAATGAGTTTCTCTCCAATGTATAAAGATAAGGAGAATGGAATGTCTTAACACTAAGTTCTCTCTGACTAATTTTTATTAATCTATGAAATTTATACAAGTGTTCGTACACAATATTGTTATATAAAATTATTGATTCTAGCAAAAATATGTTATTATTCTATAATAACAAAATATACTAAGAAAATATGTATCAAACAAGTCTTTACACATATGTTATTACATTTAATTACTTGTATCAAGGTTATATCTTGATCTGCAAGGTGATTGAATCTGTTCGTTTTTTTTCTATTGTTTTCCTTTTCTTTTTCTAGTGAGGTTGATACTATGAAAGTTTCTCTGGTTATCTTACCAAAAGCACTACTTTAATGTTATTTTCATGCATCCTTATTCAGATATAAATCATAAAATATGTACGTGCCTTATATGTTTATTTATTCTATTTCAAGTCAATACGTTTAACTTGAAAATAGGTTTGACTTGAAAGTTTTGTAACCATGGACTACTGTAAAGTGTTCGAAACGTGAAGTTTCAACAATGTATGACTTGTTAAACTCACTGCAGTTTAAATTCTAAACTGGACATAGCATTGCTTTGTTAAGACTTACTGATGATATAAGATTAAGATTGGAAACAACATCTAACTGTGCTAATAGTATCTAATTAATCGTTTGTTGCCGAAGTATTTAATTTAGTATTTATATTTAGTATATCCTGAGGTCTCAGATTCGACATTAGAATGGCTTTTTGCCTGTCTTCAGAGATAATTTACGGTCATACTGAATGTTACTGGCATGATGGTCAGCGTGCATCAAGGTAGTATTTTTTCACCTCTTTTGTTTTCTCTATTTATCAATTGTTATATGTATTTTTTTTAGTATACACCGATAATTTGCAGTTCTATGAAGATGGTAATGTTGATAAGGGTTGATATAAATCATCTTAAGACCAACTTTAAACAAATATCGTTATGATCTGAGAAATAAGTTTTGAAGTAAATACTAGTGAAGCAATAGCTCACGTCAACTGGCAAAACTTAGTTCCAACACTCCCAATTTTTGTAAACACAGATACGGTTACGATATTTGCCTGTGAAGGCCTTGGTCTATTCTAATAACAGATGGCAAAGTTGTATTGAAAAATGAACAGGCTCCAGATCTTTTTGAATCATCACTTCTTTACATTAAACGATGCAAGTGGATATAACGATGTGATATAAGATTTAAAAAATATATTAAGTATAACAAAAAAATATATAAATGTTGGTACATTAAGAATGGATTATTAAATATAGTCAGCTCCATCATATTTTTTTTTGTTCAAATTTTCGATCTCATTTAAATGAAAATTTGTGACTTTACAGTAACAATAAAGAGAATATATGGGCTTTAGTTTTATATATTTTGTCATAAATTGTATAAATTGATCACAAAAATAGAAGAAAGAAGCTGCTGGCTCCATCTAATTATGTTTAAACTACTACCACCTGGTAGTAGCTTAAAACCCTGGAATGTGTGTCGAACCAACAACCATCGAGTCACAGTCTCACTGTGCTAAAATGATGTAAAATATTTAACTACTGTGGCCGCCATATATTTATTTAATTATAGAAGGTCACAATATAAATGATGATTCAATAGTATAATGATGATAACATAATAAATAATGATGATATCATAAATGTTATTTCAGCTTATACAATATAAAACAAAAGCTGTACATTCTTAAATAAATATTAATTAAAATATATTTATAAAATTAAAAAAAAATACTCTCTAAAGAGGGGAATTGGCACAATTTGCCCTCGTCTTAAGTAATACTGCCTTTTGCATCCAGCTGTTTATCCGAAATCTAAGCGATATTCTTTTAACACTATTATTATAGTAGAAATCACAATGACAGTCGCATTAACATCTTCAAGTTAATTCTTAATATTGTGTTATCCTATTTTTTTCTATCTTCAAGAGATAATAATAATAATAATTATAACCAGATATTGCCACATTTTTTTTTAAAAGAAAACACAGATGACAGTTTGTTGAAATATAATCATGAATTGTGGCAAAAAGTGTAACTCAGGTAGAGATGCTTGAGTTGAGTCAAGCTTCAAACGTCGCTGTTTTTGCATATATATAACTTATAAATATTTAATTGACTCGAGTAGGGATCGAACCCACAACCTGACGGGCTTACAGTCAAACACTTTTGCCGCTGTGCCACGACAGGCTTTATACACTTAATATGTGAGATATAAAATATAAACAAACTCTGCACGCACCTGGTTCTTTTGGCACTATGTTAGGACCGATCCATTGCAAAGCAAATCACACCTATATATGTTCAAGTACCTCCAAGTTCACAAGTTTATATCAAAAAACAAGTTGCTAGTGTGTCTTGGCTAATTAATGATCTCTGGGAATATTCACCATTATTAAGATGATAACAACCAAAGACAATATGTTTAAGGGAGAACACTACTACTCAGGTCAATAATATGTCTGATAGATATCGACAGTGCTATCTTTCATAATATTTGTCTATCTATTAGATACATATTATGAGAGATATAGGATGGAAAGAACCTTATCTTAACTGTTTCATCCATAATTACACAGATACACCTTAATTTTCTCTAAATAGATCTCCAAACGTTAACCAATATAAATATCAACCATGTAGGACCCTTGGTCTTCTACACAGACATGCGATCAGAAGTAGTAAGTACTACTTCGCCGATTTCCTTTGTTTGAGGACAGAGGAGAGATGTCCTTGTTAACTGTTACCACATCATTATGCATATCCTCGTCAAAATAGAGAAAGAATCCCTAAGATTGCTTACCTAGTGATTATAGAATTTTTTGACATTCAGATATCCTCGATATCAACACACCCAAAATATAAATAGACGAATACGGATGATCATTTCAGTATATCGATTTCAGTATATCGTATTTTTCCAGCTTCACGCTGTATCCCACACGTGACAGGGTAGCCAGAGGGAACTTAGGAACCTAGTGTTAAGATATGTGGTGAATATGAAATGAAGAATGTAGTGTGTCAACATTCTCTCTCTGTCTTAATATTTTTATTAAATACGACATTTATACAAATGTGCGCACACAATAGTGTTTTGTACAGTTATTTACTTTAGAAACATATGTATTTTTGTATTACAAAATAAACATGTTTCAAACAACTCATTATATGAATATGTGGTATGACGTGGGGCCTTTATATCGTTGGGGCATAAATGGGCAACTGCAAAGCCAAAATCATCACTATCTATAGCTACATCGTCTTTATGCTGTTGGCATCTCTGATTCGATGATTTTTAGTTTACTATTATCATTTAGCGAAAGAGAATGTTATTCATCCAATATTTTTAACATATTTTAACTTAATTAAGACATTAAAAGTTAATTTAATTTTAAATTATTTAAAATGTATACAGTAGGAACTCGATCAACCGGATTGATTGTTGTTGTTAGGTATTCATAGAATCGCAATTCCGAATATAATAATGGTCTATGGTCCGGATAATCAAAAATCCGTATAACTGAGGGCCGGATGATGGAGATTCTACTTCTCGTTTTTACCGCTTAGTAGGGATAGGCAAAGGGAATCTGCTGTTGAGCAATTCCGTTCCTCAAGTACCTCATTTAATAACTTTTGAGTCTCCATATAAAAGACAGATTGTAAGTTAGACCAGTCTATATGTCTGTTTGTGGCACCGTAACCCCTAAATGAATAAACCAATTTAAGCGTGGTTTCTTTTAATCGAAAGCGATAATTCATTGCGGTAGTTTTTAGCGATATCTTATGAAAATTGGATAAGCAGTTCAGAACCGATAAGCTCTTTGCTTTTCCTTTTCCTGTTTCCACTGTGTAGTGTACTTTTGACCCTGTTGGCCTCTAGATTGTCACCGGATCTGGGGACGCTGAGCTAGAAGTGCTCTGATCTGGAAGGTACCAGCAATAGAGAACACTGTGTCGCAAGGCCGTTTCCTGTGAGACTCGGACCATGACTTACGTACACCGACTGTAGTGGATCGGTTGTGTTTTTTTTTTCAATTTAAATTTTTACTTTTGAAATTGATTTGGTAGAGATTATAAAATAACACGAACGAATTATTCCATTTTCTTTTTCAGCTATCACGCAAATGGCAGGCCAGGCAGAGGGAACTTGGGAACCTAGTGTTATGACGCTACACTTCCATTCCCCACTCTCCGCCGAATTTGAGGCATTGCGTGTTAAGTGGTGGAACTCAACGCCGCGTTTTGCCAGAGCGGAGAAATGAAAATATTACATATTTAAAATGAAAATGTTAAATATTTTATTTCCTCGAGTGGAGATCGAACCCACAACCTGTCGGTTACAGTCACAGGCTTATGCCTTCCATTATACATTTTAAAATATTATTTAGTTACAATGAACGTCACATGTTTATATTATTTTAGTCGTTTGTTATATAAAGTAATGACATAGTAAATATGTACTCTTTTCAGTTCATGTTTTTTTCAATATTTATTATCATTTAAAGGTCGTCGTGGCACAGCATCTGGCTGTAAAGCTGCGGTTGTGGGTTCAATTCCTCGCTCTCTACTTTGTAGTGGAGTTGAGTTTTTCAACATGTAAAGTGTCGATAATCAATCTGAAAGTGTAATATATGTACGGAGTGTCTTTACACTTGGTTTTCTCTGTCTATCCTGCTATATGCGGGATACAGCGTGATAGCTTCACGCTATATAATATACGCTCCAACAACATCAGTCTCTTCTAACAAAATTGGGTAGAACAATAAAAAGGACAGTGCAACAAAATATTTATTATTTAAGTGTTATCTTAAAAGCGAAGTGTTTTACAATAATATTCATAGTCTGTTTTGATTTCCCTCCTGTTTAAGAAAAAAAAATGAGTTTAGGAAAAAAAATGCATTATTTGAAATTTATTTGAAATTTACGTTTTTCAAATAAGGTACATTTTCACATTTGGTACTTGTTTCCCTTTGACATAGAAGTAGTTGCGTTCAGTGTTTTTCTTCTTATTAAGCTTAAAGTCATTTGAAACCTGTCGTGGCGCAGCGAGACAAGCGTGTGACTGTAACCGACAGGTTGTGGGTTCGATCCCCACTCGAGAAAATGAAATATTTAAATTTTCAATTTAAATATTTAATATTTCATTTCATCGCTTTGGTACAAAGAAAAATGCGGCGTTGAGTTTCGCCACTCAACAAGCAATACCTCAAATACCTCGGAGTGTTTTAACACTAGGTTCCTAAATTCCCTCTGCCTATCCTGCCACGTGCGAAATACAATAAAACTGAGTAGTCATTTGAAATATTTTATAAATTATCATTTTTTTCAGTTTCATGAAATTTAAGAATCTTTCAAGATACTCCGATCTGTTTTCCACTCTCCGTCGAATTTGAGGCGTTGCATGTTGGGTGGCGGAAATAAACGCCGCGCTTTGCTTTGTTACCAAAGCGAGGAAATGAAAACTCTGAATATTAAAATTGAAAATATTAAATATTTCATTTCTTCGAGAATGAACCAGCAACCTGTCATTTACAGTCACACGCTTGTGCCTCATACAATGAACATAATTAATTTCTCCGAGTAAAATCTTATATATATTTAATGATACTTAATTTTTTTATGCAGATTGATACTTAACGATCTGTTTCCAAAACTTCGTGTTTTGTTCGAGTTCGAGGCCTGTCATTGAGCAGCGGCACAAGCTTGTGGCCATAACCGACAGGTTCTGGGTTCGACACCCAGTCGAGGAAATGAAATATTTAATATTTTCAATTTAAATATTTAATGCTTAATTTCGTCTCGCTGGTAATAAGGGCAAAAGCGCGGCGTTGAGTTCCGCCACTCAATACACAATGCCTCAAATTTCACTGAAAGTGGCGAACGGAAGTAGGACGGCGTATTTTAACATTAGGTTCACAGGTTCTCTCTGCCTACCTTGCCTTGTGTGGGATACAGTGTGAAGATAAAAAAAAATAGTCTAAGTTGATAATTGAGTTTGGTCTGATTTATTTTAGAATTGAGTTTCCAGTGAAAAATCTCATAAATTTTGGCTGAAAATCTCTCTGCTAGCTCTGAAATGCTATTTCGTCTTAGCATGAACTAGCCATAAACTAGCTACGCTGCCAGCTCGTTCCTAGAACTAGGATCAAATATTTTTTGCTGTAGTGTCCTATTTCTTGTTTCACTGATGGAATGGTGAGGTCTGAGTTGATATAATCGTTACTTTTTATTCATATAATGGGATTAAAGTAGGAGAACTCATATAATCAATGGAGCATAGATCTTTGAGTTTTACTTTGAAATCTTTCGGGTATCACAATGTTGCTGTGGCTAGCCGTTCTCGTATAGCTAAATTCTGTAAGTCTTAGTAGGTTTAATTAAGGTTTTGTAAATTAAAAGTTCTTTTTATTTGTGTCAGCAGAAACTGGTGTCCGAACAGACAAAACATATTGCGAAGTTTGTGGTCAAGCCATTTTCTTCGAAATCTGAAGCTCCCAAAGTAATATTCCATAGGACCATATTCTATGAAAAGTGTACTTTAGTTACACTAGCCGAATAGTATCAACTTCCTCAAGTCGCCTCACTTTTCTAACAGCATAAGCAGCGGAGCTCAGTCTGCCTGCAAGAGAAGACAAATGGGGGCCCCACTGAAGTTTCAAACTTAGGGTTAGTATACCGTGGTATCATAAAAATTAAGGATACCGTGGTATTAGAAAAATTAAGGATTTACAATAAGAATACCGTGGTATCAGAAAAATTAAGGATTTTACTATTAACGCTTAAATTAAGCTTCTGTTTCTTAACGTTTGGCATAGTAATTTATTCTGTACATTTATTTACAGGGGCGTTTAATACTAAACTACTAACAGTGAATCAGTGAAAAATTTGCGCCGCCAGATCTTGCTCCAGCACCAGCTCCTTTACCTCCAGAGCCTGCCCCTGCACCCGCGCCTCATCTATTACTCCCAGATCCTTCTCCGGCACCCGCTCCAACTCCATTACGTCTAGAGCCTGTTCCGGCACCTGCTCGTCCTCCATTACCACCAGATCCTGCTCCGACACTTGCACCTCCACCATTATTCCCAGAGCCTGCACTGGCATCTGTTTCTCCACCGTTACCTCCAGAGCCTGTTCTGGCACCCGCCCATCCTTCATCACCACCTGCTCCGGCACCTGCTCCTCCTACGTTTTAACCCGATTTTAACCCGAAAGTTTTGAAAATATCATTATCTATTTACGTCTCTTACATTAAATTTATTACAAAAAATCCAAACCCAATATTTTTGCTGCAATGACAGATGAATGAATCTGCTGATTAACGATTCTAGAAGTTCCAGTTTTCAGTTTTTATGACAAAATAAGGCAAACAAAGGTACGGAACATCTGATGGTAAGTGAACGATCCGATACTTCACACAAATGTACCGATTGGTCCAATCCGGGCCAACAACACAACTCTACAAGTTTTTCTTAGTGGTTACACGCAGTCCTGTGTTTTTTGATGGTTAAACCAAGGTCCATGCACTCTGTACGAAAACATTCCCGAACTTAACAGAAGAAACAAGTTTATTTCGGCACTGGTCGACGTTTTTAAGAGAGAGGCCTGCGCGGTTGGAGTAAACATCGTCCTCTGTACTATCATCTGCATAGCAACGAATGCTGGTCTTCTGCCATGTCATTTATATGCAGAAAAAACAAAGAAAGGAGACATCATCATCACCCTGGGGGATGCCAGTGCCATGATACTGAAGTATGGAATCAAGGTTACCTACCATGTGCAATATTATTAAAAAAAACCAAGTACAACATATAGAATTGATCAGAATAATGAAAGATGCTTGTATTTTTTTTATAATTAGAAAAAATACAAGGCAAACAAGGGTTGGGAAACACACTCTTAAGGCGAAACACCTAGATTAAATTCAGTTTATCCGTTTGATATCTACGATACCATAGACAAACATATAAATACACAGGCATAAATCAGATATATTAAGCAATAATTGCAAATGGGATACTAATAGAAAAATGAAATTGTGCTTGAATAAAGCCCAATTTTATTTTATATCCATACCTCTAATGTTATCTATTTCATTGGACTTTTTAGCATTTGGGCCCATTATGGTGGAGACACGATATAATTATTATGATAATGATATCGGTGTGATTGCAGTCGATATAATAATAATGTCCGGTTATAAGGTAGCAATTTTACAATTTGCTGTAAAATTTGCCTTAATTTTTGCTTCTTATTGGAGTGGTTGGGTTTTACTGTGTAAAATACAGATAAACTATCCATATATGACAAAAATAAAAAGGACAAAATAAATTAAAAATATGTTTGCTTTTATTCATGTGATAAATATTTTATTAATGATAATATTTTAAATCATTAGGTTAAAAATAATTTCATCTATGCAGCCTTAAGCTATGCCAGGACCGAGCCGATGATGGTAAGAAGCCCTCCTCCCTTACCACCAGATCCTTTACCGTCACCTGCTCCTCCTCCATCACAATCTGATCCTGCTCCCTGGTTAGCTCCTCCTCCATTACCACCAGATCCTGCTCCAGCGCCAGCTCCTCCTCCGCTACCACTACCAGATCCTGCTCCTGCACCAGCTCCTCCTCCGCTACCACTACCAGATCCTGCTCCTGCGCCAGCTCCTTCTCCGCTACCACTACCAGATCCTGCTCCTGCGCCAGCTCCTCCTCCGCTACCACTACCAGATCCTGCTCCTGCGCCAGCTCCTCCTCCGTTACCACTACCAGATCCTGCTCCTGCGCCAGCTCCTCCTCCTCCTCCGCTACCACTACCAGATCCTGCTCCTGCGCCAGCTCCTCCTCCGCTACCACTACCAGATCCTGCTCCTGCGCCAGATCCTCCTCCGTTACCACTGCCAGATCCTGCTCCTGCGCCAGATCCTTCTCCGCTACCACTACCAGATCCTGCGCCTGCGCTAGCCCCTCCACCGCCGCCATTATTGTCATTACAATTTTCATTAGATTCTCCTGTTAAAATATATTAAATATTGATTAAGTTTCAATCGGAATCGTTTTGATATTTACAGATGCATGATTTGAATACTAAATGAAAAATCACCAAAGATCTACATCATGGTTTACTGTAAAGTCTGTTTAATAAGAAGTATTTTTTATCATTTAAATTGAATTAATGACATTAAGTTATTATTATTTTATATTATACAAAGAATTCTTCATGTCATAAATATTCTGAGAAGTTAGTTTAGAAGAGACGTTTAGGTAAACTTATTATAAACTGGCTCACCTCCTATAGGCAACAGATCTGAAAAAATATATATAATAAATATATATGAAATAAGTATTAATTAAGAAAATCAAAGCTTAAAGGAATTATTATGTAGGAAAAAGTGTGAAACTTTAGAAAAAGCTTTTAGATAGATTTTTGGGACACGCTTATAACTTTAAACGTATCGGGATTAAAATTTGCACTATTAACTAAATTTTTATATACCCCTGTAAAAATACAATAAATACTTATGTCATATATAAAATAGTTGAAAGTTATTAATTATCAAGGATTGTGTCAGTAGATGGTACTTATTTGCTTTGTTATAAAATAAAGTGTAAGTGTAAATATATATATATATATATATATATATATATATATATATATATATATATATATATATATATATATATATATATATATATATATATATATATATATATATATATATATATATATATATATAT
>DWMZ01006551.1:0-10266 GCA_018249855.1 Eueides tales michaeli | reverse complement strand
TACCAAGTTAATTTTCTGATAATGTACTGATTAATTAATTATAATACTGAAATGGAACATAAGGAAAATTTTGTCGTCATTTTATGACGTAAAAATATTTTAAGGTATGTTTATTTTATTTTACTATATAGTATATTATATTTTACTATATAGTACATTTATTGTATAACTAGCTGCTGCCCGCAGCCCCCGAAAGAGAATGGATTTTTTATACTTAATAATAAATATATGTTTATTATTAAGTATAAAAAATCCATTCTAATTATATTATTATGTTATTTGTTATCACAATTGTCGTATTTTTTCTAATAGAGTTTTAAGATGACATTACTTTCACTGTAAAATTTTAAATCTGATTATTAATCATGTATAAATGTATATCAAGCCATCTCACATTATAATTGGTATTATTTAGAGATTTAGTTGCTACCCGCAATTATCTTAACATAAGCCTCAAAGTAATTTTTAGGTTTTTATTCATTTAGTTTTATTAGAAATATTGTCTATTGTCTGAATATTAATAAATATATCTTTGTATAATATGTTGGCAGTTTTTCTCTCAGGAGACAATATATACAAACCTGAAACATTACCGATTCGTGAAAAAGCGAGAACAAAATAAAATTTAGAAGACAAAACAACCAGTCTTTAAGTTGATACCAGCGGCATTTGTCCCACAGGGAAGTGAGTTCGTTTAAATTGAAACGGAAAATTGTTGGGTAGAAGTGGTACGCGTGATAAAAACATGACTTCACCAGCACCTCACTAGTTGAATTTGTCAGCCCTTGTCATTCTGCCAGTTATAAATCGAGGGGATTTATAACTGGCAGAGTTGGTTCTGAGACTTTTATATATAAATTCTGTAATATTGCCCATTAATCTGTCATCTCGACGAATGTTCCGCGTTCTTAACATTCATGACATGGTAGACTCATCCGATACTATAAGGCAGCAATTTTGCTTTGTCACAATTTCGTGTAACAGAACATGTTTATGTTTCTGTTCTGTTCAAATCGATTGAAAGAGCAATCTTCTTTTGTCATCTCAATTCAGCTAGAATTGTACTTGTCAGGTAGGTTTTTCCAGTGCGTCCTGGAGCATCTAAGAAAAACAGCTTTGTTTAAGGCGCTTTGGACCTCCAGTTGTCAATTCGTTAAGGCGGTGCTAAGGGAATAGGTAGACCGCAGTCAGAAAAATTGCATATAATCGAAAATACAATATCCTGTATAGACCAAGGGGACTATTAATTGCTTCTTTATGCGAGGGATTCATATTGCCATACGCATTACGCCTAGAAGTATGTAAAAATCTTCTAATATTTTTTTGTACTTTTTCCACAATCTTAAAGTATTTGAGATGGCACAAAATACTAACATTGTAACAATTAACTGCCAACTACCGGGACTGTCGCTGACACCATGATTCCTCAAGACTGTCGCCCCAGTGTGTGTTCAAGTAGCCGCACTTGCAGGATTGCTTGAAATAAAGTTTGCTCTACATCATCAAAAAATTTAAAAAGGAAAAAGAAATTGATCCTCGAATAACATAGAGCAACACGCGCAAAATAGTAGCATTTTCCACTATTAGGCTGCTTTGTGTATCCCCTGCTAAGAGCAGCATCCGGCATCACTATTTTTTTCTTCTAACACCGTTTTTTGTTCACTTTCAACTAATATTTTTTTTGCAACTGACAGATGATTTTGATGCCTAGGAATCAAAAGTTGTACTAATAAATAAACAATAAATGAACGGTATGGCGGCGTTTCTCCCTCCCTTGAGTAGGATACTTCGCTTACGTTTGTCGTGTTTAATTATATTTTCTTATTACTCTACCTTTTTGTCGTAAAAACATTTAATATATCTTTGAATTTCACGATTAACACTCATTTTAAATGAAACCTAATTAACCGGATTAATTCGAATTAATCGGAAAGAAGATTAAATATCGATATCCATGATTATTCCGTTTAAATTTTGGTCCATTTAAAACTCTTTTTTACTATTAGCAAATGTAACACGTATAATAAAATATTAAAATTGTCCATCATATTAAAGAATTTCAGCAAAGAGTTTTTTTATATATATTTTTTTATTTTGTTCTTTTTTTTAGCTTCACGCTGTATCCCGCACAGGGCAGAGTAAGCAGAGGGAACTTGGGGACCTAGTGTTAAGACACTCCGTTCCACTAATGTTTCCCACTTTCCGCCAAATTAGAGGCATTGTGTTTTGAGTGGCGGAACTCAACGCCGCGCTTTGCCTTATTACCACAGCGAAACATTAAATATTTATATTGAAATTAGAGGCATTGTGTGTTGAGAGGCGGAACTCAACGCCGCGCTTTGCCTTATTACCACAGCGAAACATTAAATATTAATATTAAAAATATTAAATATTTCATGTCTTCGACTGGGGATCGAACCCAGAACCTGTCGGTTACAGCCACACGCTTGTGCCGCTGCGCCACAAGCGTGTAAACGACAGATTGTGGGTTCAATCACTCGAGGAAAAGAATTATTGAATACTAGCTGTTACCCGCGACTTCGTCCGCGTTCACTATTTTGGTCATAGTGACTTACGCATAAAAAATAGATATATGCTGTCGCGGGCTTTTATTTAGAACTATTTAAGATAAATAATCCTACAGTAATTATCTTTGTGTAACTTCAACGATAAAAAAGTTTTTTTTAAATCGGTTTTCCCATCTTCGAGTAATCTGATGAACATACGTATTAAGAACATCCTCTTTTTTTGAAGTCGGTTAATAAAATGAGATGATAGTCAGATACAGATCTCCCAATTGCGTTACTATACGAAAAAAACGCATCTGTGCCTTTCAAATTTGAGGGTTGCCCTCGATTCCTCCAGGATTCCATCATCGGATCCTGATCTCTTTACCATGGGACCAATTGTGAAATATACTCTCGAACAAAAAAATAATTTTGAAAATCGGTCCACTCATCTTCGAGTAATCGGGGAACATATATAAAAAACCTCCTTTTTTATGTCGGTTAAAATCCCTATAAATTTTAACTTATTATGTTATTCTGATATCAAAGCTATATCACTGCAAAGTTTCATAAAAATCCGTTCAGTAGTTTTAGCATGAAAGAATAACAAACATACACACATCCGTACAAACTTTCGGATTTATAATATTAATAAGATTTTTCAATTTAAAGGCGTGGCGTTGAGTTTCGCTACTCAAAACGCAGTGCCTCAAGTTTGGCGGAAAGTGGGTAACGGATGTGGAACGGAGTGTCTTAACTCTAGGTTCCGAGTTCCCTCTGCCTATCCTGCCATGTGCGGGATACAGCTTTAAGCTGAAAAAAAATAATAAATTATATTATAGTTATAAAATATGAGAGCAGAATGATCGTCGGTTGAAGAGTGATACGTCGTACGACTCAGCCTCAGCGGGAGCGAGCGGCGGGTGCGGTACCGAGGCACGTAGCGTGTAGGTACTTTTAATAGCTATTAATTATTATAAAGTGTGTTTATTTCAGAACATACTGGTTTGTATAATTCACAGTTGCAATTCTTTGTATTTCCAGTTTCACAATTTGTTATAAAAAAATCTTATGGATTCTTTTAGGATTATAGTGATGTTTTGATATGATTGAGAAAGTAAATTATAGTGATGTTTAGAGAAGCCTTATTTTGTAAAACCATCAATCACAATCCAGAGGACATCCAGGATAATATTAGGACTTGATGACGGCCAGTCCAAAGTCTAAGTCCCAAGATTGTCCTAAACTTGGTTATTAAACATAGTCTTGTTAAGAGGCTTAACTACCTTCATAAGAATGGTATCTCGACACTGATTATGATAATACTTCTACAAAAATACGGCTCAGTCCCTCCTTCAGCCCACCAAAAATTTCACTGAAGTTGGATAATACACACGCTGTAATTTATTGACTTTAATTTAATTGGGAAACTTTGGTCCTCATTGTAATTTTTTTTTATATTTTTTGATTGACTATCTATCAATCAAAAAATACAAAAAAAATTTACTACACTACACTTTTTGAAACTATTATAATTTAAAACGATCTTAAATGGTTTTGGCGTATTGAGTGCATAAGCATATGTGATAAAAGAATTTTGTAGAGATCCCGGTTGTCTTTAAAGTGTAAAGGAAAGCCTAGTAAATAATACTTTTCACTTAATTTTAAGTCATATACTTTGTCCGGGTACTGAATAGAAACAACAATATAGTATTATGACACTCCTCTCGTTGCTTACTTCGATTTTATGTTAACGAACGTGCACGTGTACGAGTACAATATGTAAATTTAAAAGATTGTATAATAGAAATTTAGAATACAAATTTCCTTTACCTACCCTGCCACGTGCGGAATTCGTGAAGCCTAAAAACAGAAACATTAATTTAATTAATTAAAATCACAACCACAAATATTTCGTGTAATTTTCAAAATTAATTAAATCATTTTATAATTAGTCGTCAAAATTCTGGGATATAGATATCGTCACGTTATACACAGATAGTTGTCACCAAGCGAAGCTAATGTACTTATATGTTTAATTAATTATTACATAAATACAAGGAAAATATTGTCGTCACTTTATGACGTAACACCGTATTAAGGATACACTTAGATATATTTATATTATATGCACTTACTAATGGTACAATATATATTATATAATACATTTTACCTGTGGCTTCGCTTTCATCGCCTCATGGGATGGTTATAATCTTATGTTCAGTGGATTATCCTAAGGTAAAAGGAATCCAAGACAATATTATGTTAATTACTTCCTAATGTGAATATAGACGCATACATTTTATAGACACGCATGTTGGTGCTGCGATTTTTTTTTATTTCTCCACTCCACAGATTTTAGGTCTTAACGGCGTTGATTATAACCTTTGTCGATAAGTAGAATATTATACACAAGAAAAAAAATCGACCCAATATTTCTACAGATTAGCGTGTTCAACCAAATAAACATGGGAGATGTTTATAATTATATTTATTTGTTTTATTTTAAGATTGAGTTCTCTGTCTCCTAATTCAAGTTCGTCGAGATATACTTGTACGTGCTTTTTAGTATACTTAATCCTTATTTTTCTTCTTATGGCCGCTACCGATTTTACATACTTGGCTAACTCACATCCCTAAAATACCAATAAACTACACAAAATTCCGTAGAAAAAACATTCTGATAAGCACATCCAACCACTTTTTAATAAAGCACAAAGAACGTTTTCAACCAAATTACCATAAATAATTAAACACCTGTTTCCATATATTGAATTAAACTTTACTAGTTTATTTTTACTATATGAAATTACATTTAACTTTCTCCCACATCCGCAGGTATCTAGAAGAAATCTCTGTTAGAGATAAGTTCACTTTTGCCAACTATATTCTGAACGTCTCCCAATCTTTACTACTAAGTGAAATAAAGAATAAATAAGTCAAAATTTGAGGTAGCTGGCTGACTGAGGTATTATGACCTGGTGTCATATCATATCATCATATCATCAGCACCAAGCTTAGTTTCCTTTTAAGGAAAGCTTACTTAGCTTTCCTCATTTCTATCTATATCGTCCAGCTACTGTAGCAATTTGTTATAGTCTTTTTAAATATTGATTAAAAAGCATAAATAAAAGGCTTAAGCTTTATTATTGTAGTATTTTTCTCTTCCTACTGCCACTTTTATATACAAAGAATCTTGTATTACAAAATTTACAAGAATATATAATTTAAGTTTTATTTTTTTAGCTCCTCTTATCGTACTCCAGCAAATAGTAGGGAAGACAGAGAGAATCTATTGAACCAAATATTTCCCACACTCCATCCAATTTTCTAGATAGTGTGTATTGAGTGCCGTAACTCAATGCCGCGTGTTACCAGAACAAGAAATGAAAACAATTCATTTAATCGAACAGGAATGGCCGTGACTGTCGTTTTTACAATATAATTATTACATACAGTTTTAGATTCTTATAATTATTATTGCTGTTGTTATTGTAAGCTATATTCGTATAGCTTATAATTAAATCCGAAAATTTACAAGAATTATCATTTTCACCTTCTCCGTTATATGGTTCAATGAAATATTATCGTATGGTATGACGAATATGTAATTATAAAAATAATTTATCTAACTTTTATTCTTAAAGGCAATTAGAAAACACTATTAATTTGGTCCTTCCAGCCGCACTAAATGAACGTACAAATTTACAGTTACACAAAGAGTCTTCAGAATCAGTTCATTTCATGACACTTGTTTTACTACACAAGTACAACAACTTGGCACTTGGAAAGGCCTCTCAACAGGTTCTTTTTTCTCGTTCACAGACAACATTGTTCTCAGCATATACTTCTGTATACATCTCGACTCGTAGCCGGGTGGGAAAAATGCGATGGATGAACAAGCTGTATTTGTATTCCTGTAAATAATAATATTATAAATTATTTTATTTGAGATGATCCAACTAATTAAAAATACTGCTGAATTTGCTAAACTGAATGAGATTTTGACCCATGATTATATTTTTGTTCATTGCTAACTGCTAACGCTGTATATATGTTGTAATTCGGCCCTCAATGTTGGACTTAACCATTTTGTTTTCAACTTCACGTTATATCCCCCCATGAAAGCATGGGTAGAAGAAATAAGGAACTTGCGAACCTACTGTTAAGACACTCCGTTCCGTCCCTCACGTTCCGCTACATTTGAGACATTACGTGTTGAGTGGCGGAACTCAACGTCGCGCTTTGCCTTGTTATTAAAGCGCAGAAAATGAAAATATTAAATACATTTCCTTTCTCTTGGAGCACAGTTGCATGCAAAGCTTAAGTTGAACAATTTTTATCGATGGTTCTTACAGTTAGCATATATTCATAAAACTGGACAATGCCTCGGTCCGACTCGCACTTGACAGTTTACTTAAAGTAAGTTCAGTCTGATTGTCAATATTGAGAAATTAAATATAAAAGTAATATACTCACTGACAAATTTCGACGCGAAACGTTTGTTGCGGATTCTTTTTGTCATTCACTATGACTTGCCATTCGCTGTTTACGTCTTTAGCGGCTCGCGGGGCATATAGCTGAAATAATTATTAAATGTTATTACATAAGTACTTGATCTTGATCTAATTATTTATTATTTTAACTTTTAACTTCATTTAAATCGGCGCATCCATAACTTTAATCTGCTTTTCTTACAAAATATATGTTTGATAATTAAAGTCAGTCATTTAATCACACCGTTAACTAGGATTGTGATTTTTCAAATATATACTATGAATAGAACAATTGTTCTATTTTGTATATTTCATATAAAATTCACATATTTCATTAGGCAGAAATATGTGAATATAATTTGCTGTTTTAAGGATAAAATTTAATTTAATTGATATTGGATTATTGAGCATTCATTATTATTAATTTAATAATTACTAAGGTGTACATAAATGGTGTGTAAACATTTTTTGTAACAAGTTGTGGCTAAATAAAATTTATATAACATAGGTTGTTAGTCACATTTTTAACGGATTTTTTATTGTGTTCCTCTTACACTATTGCACTAAAAAAAATATTTACAAAAACCTGAATTTACTGCCGTGCCGTATTTTCTTTACCAGACCGAGGAGATAAAAACATTTCTACTAATTTAAAGTGATGTTCTACACTTAGTAAAGACTAATTTTAAAAACGTATAAATTTTTAATGTAGCGGGGCGACATTCGCTAACGACATTAATAAGTTTTAACAAGCGTGAAACAAAGTGACAGGGGAGTGAAAGTAAATAACTTGAATATAAATTGCCTGTTGTACTGTGCCAAAAAGCGAGTTACAGATATTGGTAACTTTGGAAGAAGTGTGCATATAATGGTCTAAGTCTGAATGCAAATAAGTCGAAGGTTCTGATATTTGAAAGAAATGAAGAAAGATCGACATGCAAGATCAGCGCGAATATTAGAACAAGTGAATGAGATAGTATATGTTTAGTAGAAACGGAAGATGTAGACAAAGACAAAATGGATGTGGAAAGGCTGCATTGTTGAGACGACAAAACGTCAGCATAGCTGCGCGTTTGGCCGTACACAATGCAGTATTGGTACCGACGCTGTTGTACAGCAGTGAAACGTGGGTACTACAGAAGAAGAATGTAAGAAAGATGAATATTGTGGAGATACAATCTCTTCGTAGGATATGCGGAGTCAGTTTAGCTGATCGCATGCGCTCTGAAAAGATACACAGAAAAGTAGGTACAAGCGTGGATGTCACAGTGAGATTGAAGAAGAACGTGCTCAGGTAGTTTAGGCACGTCGAGCGAATGTGTGATGAAAGAATGGTAAAAAATATTTTTGAAGGAAAAGTGAGTGGTAAAAGAGGGAGGGGGAGACCTCGGTTGACCTTCGAAAATACAGTATCTACGATACTGGAGGAGGGTGACGTAAAAAGCATGAGGACTCCCTGACGAGATCCTCCCTCCCTGATGAGATAGTGGACGAGGCGGTATGCCGAAACAGTAGCGGTTGGCGCTGGCCTTTCCCTCTGCCTACCCCGCTAGGGATATAGCGTGTAGCTAAGTTAAGTTAAGCGTATTAGAATATTGACGTAACTTGATGGTGTCTTAGTTGGCCAGAGCGCTTAGACGGTTTCCAAGAGGCATAGGTTCAAATCTGGCTACATTCAAATTTTTTATACGTTTTATTAAATTAAAAATGAAATTAGTTTACTATATGTATTTGTGTACATATAATATACGCTAGTTTACGCGTATGTACATGTATATAACATATAATGATTTTTTTTCTCATAAATATTGAACGAAATGATTTCTTAATTTGTTATGTTGTGTTGTGTGTGTATGTGTCTATGCCTTTCATTTGATATGCTTTTTGCGTGTAAAAAAGAATATCTTCATTTTATTCACTCCCCCAAGTGGGAATCGCTCTACAGCGACTTGATAAATTAGATTTTTAGATTACTTCTTTTAATAAAATTTTACCCTTTGTGCTGAAGTACAGAGCTCGATGCTTTCATCTTCAGGGCCGATCCTTTCAGCGATTTGTGGAACTTCTAGCACATCTTTGTTGAATTTCGTTAAATTTTTACCTGACATCTGAAATGTTTTTTTTTTCAATTAATATAGATATATATTGTGTGTTGCATAGAGTTTGTAATTTAGGGACAAAGAGTGTTTTAGTTACTCTACATGTGTTATAGTTAAGTTCATATAGTAGTTATATTTAATGATTGTTGATGTAGAAATGTTAAAAAAGTTAAAATCAAATACATTTTTAGTAACGCTCTAGGGACGTTGCACAAATGCAAATAAATAAAATGTTACAAGAGTTTTTATACATATCTTGTATTTTTTTCTCAAATAATTGGTTACTGACTTACATCTTGTAACAACTTGGCCACAAGTTCTTCTGGATAGTTAGGAATATCGTCACATATTCCAATACGCTTACAGTCATCTGAAATTATCAGATTATTATCTTCTCTTTCGTTGCTGGCTTTTGAAGACCACTCCGGAAATACGAAAGAACCAAAGTCCACTGAAAAAGTTTCATTAATTAGTTATTTAACATATTTTTCTCATAAATTAAAGTTATGACAATCTGGGGCGGTTCAAATCACACTAGGTTAATTTTTAACTTCCGATGCAAAAAGAGTGGTGTTATTAATTTGACCACTTTGTTTGTATGTGGCACCGCAGCTCCTGAATGAATGAATCGGTTTAAGTGTGCCTTTTTGTTAAAGCGAAAGCTTTGCTCATCTTGATGGTTCTTAGCTATGTTTTGTGAAAATTAAATAAATATTTTAAGATCTACAAACACTTTGCGCAGATGAGGTTGTGATTTTTCGGTAAGGTCGGAGGATGTTTCTAATTAGAATTTATTTAAATATTTTTTGCTTTTTTGCTCATACTTGTATCAACTTTCTTTTACGTAAGATTTGTCATTAATAATATATTTACTAAGATTGCTAAAGTTTGAACCTAAATTCTATAACTAGAACTGGTATGTGAGTTATATGTTATATTCTATATGAGGCCGTTGTGGAGTACCAACACAGTATATAATTGTAATCACCACAGTCCGGGGTTAGATTTCCACTCGGGGAATGTAATTTTATGTAAACATGCGTATAAAGACCAATAAGCGATTAATCTAAATTAGTAGAAATAGAGACTGAAAATAAAGTGGTGACTTCATGCAGTTTTTGAAATAATTAGCGCAAACGGAGTATACGCTATGTAAAACTCCAT
>DWMZ01006550.1:0-10266 GCA_018249855.1 Eueides tales michaeli | reverse complement strand
AAAGAAAATTACGACTTAAGACTAGTGCCGCTAGTGCTACAGGAAGAACACGACTGACATTCGTATTGAGTCAATTGGACAACAATAAACCCTTTTGTTACTTATATGTATATCGGGCAAAATACATAAATATAAATACACAAATATGAATTATATAAATTTTATAGTAAGCACCTTCAGGCATAAGAAATAGAAAAGTTGTTTCTACAAAATTCTTTGCAACTATAATGCTTTATACATAAGATTAAATTAAGCCAATATTTGATAAAAAAAATCTATACTATTGTCTTTAATCTTGATGCGAAAATATGTACGTATGTGTCAGAAATGTAATTACTTTAAGTTCATTAAACTTTTAGTAAAAATGTACGCTATACGCTGCTGTTTGTATATTTTGCACATGTTATTATTTTTTATCTTGTTAATATTACTTTTTCCATATGAACAAGGTAAGTAGAGAGGGTTTAGTGTCAAGACACTGTGTTCTATTACCTCCGGCATTTTTTTCTCAAAGTAATTGTTTTGAGACGTTACGTGTTGACAGGACTGAACGGTTCTATTTATATATATTTTATTCTTTTCAATTCACGTTGTATCCCGCACATTACAGGGTAAGTAGAGGGAACCTAGTGTTTAAAACACATCAAACACTCTTCACCTTCCACCAAATTTATGGCATCGCGTGTTGAGTGGCAGAACTTAACTTCGCGCTTTGCCTCGTTACCAGAGCGAAGATTTCTTCTAGAATTTTAAATACTTAATTTAATCGAGTGGACGAACCCCATGTATCTATCTATCTATGCTTGCAACGGAAACTTTGAACGCGATTATGACCGTGTTTAAACCGGCGGATTATTTAAAATGTTGCATACTTATTTAGGATCGTGAAAAATGAAAATATGAAATATAAGAAATAAAAAGTTATTGAAATTTGTCTTTTTTGACACGGATCTTTATGTGTACCAAAAGTATTTTTTATTGATATTAAACATAATGTAAAAGCATAGGAATGCATATTATCAATACATTGATAAAAAGACACCCCTTGCTCTTTTTAATATTATTCTTAATTGAAATTAAAGTATATATATTTTCTACCTTTTATTTAATAGTAGTTGAGGCCTGTCGTGGCCGAGCGACAAGTTCTGGGTTCGATCCCCAATCGAGGAAATGAAATATTTAATATTTTCAATTTAAATATTTAATTTTTCATTTCTTCGCTCTGGTAGTAAGGCAAAGCGCGGCGTTGATTTCCGCCACTCAACACGCAATGCCTCAAATTCGGCGGAAAGTGGGGAACGGAAATGGAACGGAGTGTTTTGACACTAGGTCTGCCTACCCTGCCTTGTGCGGGATACAGTGTGAAGCTAAAAAAAAAGAACACCAATAATAATTTATTTGTATATAAAAATATTTTATTATTTAAGTATTTTACTTTATCTAATGGATTTTTTATGACTTGTCTTTTATCAATGATATCTTTGTAATATGACATTTCCTGTATAGTAAGTTATGTAAATTTACCTATATTTTATAAAGTAAACGTGCTGTTTTGTAGGTTGTCATTTTCATTTTATTTCCATTATGAACAGATTACGGAATAATTGTTAATCGTGCACAGATTTTGTTGCTTAGGTTTCAATTAAAAAATATATCAGACCAGTGTCAACTACAGTCACCTCTACTTCATAGTAGAGATGACTGTAGTTTAATCTCACTTCTTTATCAAAATATTGAAGTGTAAGATATCTATCTTATATAGATTGTACAGAAGATTCAAGATTACTTGTCCTTGAACATAATGTGATTTTTCACTATGCTTTACATTCTCTGCTACTATAGATATGTTTTTTACGGAAAACTAAATATAATATAAACAACGTGACACAGCGGTACACTGTTAACACTTTAGTTTTTGGTTCAACTTTCTAGTAAGCTAAATACCGCATTATCATCTAATGTTACGAAAATGTGCGTAAGAGTAACTGACTATAAGTCTTCATCTGCTTTTATTTATGTTTATTTAAAAAAAATATCAATATTTTCTAATTTGTAATCATCGAGTCGATTTCGTCATTTATTTACAGATTAAAGGGTATGTAAGTTCCGTTATTAAGAGATTATAGGTTTTAGATATGTAATACATACTAACTACCTGTGTTGGTTACACTACTATCGTAATAAAACATATAAGGAAATCGAACTCAAATATGTGTTTATTTCCTAGGTATAAGTATATTTTATTTCTTTATATATATATATATAAAATTTAGATTCAAAGAACGCCGTTAAAGTAGTTTTCACTCATGGACAAAGACTAAAATTTATTTACGTATTTATTGTAGGTCGGATTGCCGTCCGCTGCCTCCCCGCTTGAACACTGCTCTATACAATCTAACAAGAAAGTAATTAATATTTGTTAATATTAATTACTTTCTTGTTCTATTATTAGAAAAGTCAAAAGTGATAACTTTATAGTAATCACTTTAATCTCGATTTCTGTACATAAAAATAAAATTTTCAACTAAATTAACAAAAAATGTAGCAATTATGTCGAATTAAATATTTTAAATTGACGTAACATTTTTTTTAGTAACTGATTTAAATAAAACAGACACTAAACGTTGATGAGAGATTGCCAAAATATAATAGTGAAAATTACATTTAAATCCGGTTAGCTTTTCAGCTTTGCGCGTGCAAACGCACAGACAAACACACAAACTAGCAAACAAAAAAATACTGTCTTAGGCCCTATTACATTAAAAAAGGTACCCCTATAAAATTTATTTAATACCCATATCTTCCATGTACAGATAGCATGTTAATAACTTTAATCAAGTAGATATTTAACGTTGATATAAACTAACTGTTATATACGGCACCGCGATAGTGATGTTTCGTTACCGTCGGGACATATTCTAGGAACCTAATAGGCTAGATGAGTGTTCTGGAATAGTCCCAGCTTGATTTTTTTGTAGTTTACGTTCGTTAATTATTTAAAAATGTTATGTTTTGTTGTTCTAAATAATATCGGTATTTCTTAAAAGTTTACAAAAAAGTTTTTATAGCCAATTCCAGATGTACGTGTAGGAAGTTAAACCAAGACCGTCCTAAGTACAGCATGGTCTAAAGGACATAACTAAAAGTTTTATATTACAGATGACAAATTCTATTAGCCTGTTAACTCTGACCGCTAACAGATTGCACCTTAATAGTTTCAATTTAACTCCAGATACAGTGGATTACATCGAAATCTTTAATGTGCAGTAATATAGCCTATAGACTATTAGCCTTCGTCGACAATGGAGTATCTAACATAAAGAAACAATTTGTCAATCCAAACCAATTAGGTAAATCAGTAGCGCTTCATGTAAGCGTTTTATAATGATAAGTAGTACATTTTAAAATTTTAGTAGTTTAGTATAGATAATAAATAGACTATGATCAAGCCGCAAGTCGTACATCGTACCACGTTCAACGTTACGACCACTCTGCTCTCACATTTTAAAACTGTATCGATATTTAAAAATTGTAATATCTTCTTATTTTACTCATATGCTGTAAAAGATAATTTTGATCTATATAAAATGCACAACGTATGTAACTCATTAAATTGGACATTACTGCATTTTTTAAAAAAGTTCCGAAAATAACCCTTTATTTTTTAAATTTGTAATACATAAAAGTGGTAACTGGGAGTTGTCTTTAGGAAAAAGATTTTTTATACTTTTTTGTTTTTTTTAAGGCCAACAATTGCGTTGCTATAACGGTTTACGCAGTGCACGCAGGAAAATTCTCGAATGCACCTTGTTTATTTTTTGAACTCTTATATATGTTATAGTGATGTAGCATATATACCCTTCCTTAGTAAATAGGCTCTAAATCTAATACAAATATTTTTTTTCAACTCTAACTAGAATTCCCGAGAAAATTGCATTCAGTCAATTAATTGAATTTGCCTGGCTTTCCTTTTTATAACATTATATTATTATACACAATTACGTTATTTACGTTAATTCTGAGTCACTTAAAATAAATTCTGACAAAGAACGCACTTTATACGCAGCGATTGTTTTTGAATGAATGACGACAAAACGAATACGCAGAAAACTATTTAATTTATATGACAAAAAAATATATACGTTATAAAAAACAAATATTTAAAACAACATAAAAAACATATTTGAAATAAAATAAATAAAAGCGTAAAATATATAATACAAAAGGTATACTCAACCTGCGCAGAAAATCCTAAGAGACACATAAATATTAATACAGTAAACGTCATGATAGGCGAGTGGTAAACAAGTGTACTGAGCTATCGCAGACTATATTGTGTGGGATATATCACTTTATAAACATATATCGGTAACAGAAAGCGTTCGTTTCCAATGCCTACAAGCGATAAAATATTCGTCACACGTCATATCTACCGTCTGAATTGTTAATAATAATAATACTTTATTGCACTTTACGTTTTGTATGGGACAAAAATACACATACTACGATATACATATGGTAAATGTGCAACGGCGGCCTTATCACTAAAAGCGATCTCTTACAGGCAACCGATACTATAGAATCTAGTATTTCCAAAATCAGAACGGCGCGAAAAAGTATCACATTATATTATACTTATATTTGTATATTATAAGATATTTATTTAAATTATACTCGACTGTATGGATTTAGCTGAATTATATATATGTGTATATATATATATATATATATATATATATATATATATATATATATATATATATATATATATATATTACATACATACATACATACATACATACAAACATACACATATATACACAAAATACATTCTTATAGATTTTGCTCCAGCTAGTGCAGTTTAAGGCGGCGTTTAAATGTTACAACTGACTGAGATTGTCTAACTATGAGTGGAAGATCATTCCATAACTTAACAGCCTTGATAGTGAAAGACTCACTATAGCATTTCGTACGGCACAAAGAAATTTCAAGGAGGATTTTAGTGCAGGAGCGGAGGAGTGTGAAGGGAGTTTGAACCCATGAATTAAAACCGTTCTAAGGTACAAAGGAGTAACAGTTAATGTCGATTTTTTATTGTTAGCCATTTCAGTTAAGTCCGAAACTGAGACACATGGTCGTATTTTCTTAGTCCAAATATAAATCTTATTATAAGATTTTGCAGACGTTCGAGCTTATTAAGCAGCTGCTGGGAGAGATCTAGATAGCAAGAATCCGCGTAGTCAAGGATAGGGAGAAGAAGGGTGTAGGCTAAGGATATTTTGGTTTTTAAAGGTAAGAGATTCATTCATTCTCAGAAACGTGAGGTTAAGTTTAAAACTTCCATATATTCCTAGTTTTGCATTGCATCTTGTTTCATATACAGCACAGTAGACAGAAGACGTAAAGTTAAGACACTCCGATCTCTGTTTTATGCCTGAATTCGAGGCACTGCGTGAACGTCGGAGCTTAATATCGTTCTGTGTCTACTATAGCGACTCCCCGGGATACCACCGCTTTGAAGCTGTATTTGAATGAGATTCATAAATTTTATAAGCCTTTTTTGTTTTATGCGAATCACAATTATTAGAAGATTGAGTTGTTCATAAGCCGGTAATCGTACGAAAATTAAATCACATTTAATGTGTTAAACTTAAACTGATGAATGTTATAATTTTAGATTAGTTATATTCAGATATTGAGATTGACTGTCATAGTGCAGAGGCACAAGCGTGCGACTGTATCTGCGACTGGTTTTGGGTTCGATCTCCACTCAACGATTATTTATGGCAACAATGGAAAGCGCGACATTGAGTTCTGGTACTCAATGTGCAATTCTCCAATTTCGGCGGAAAATGAAGAACGGAGTGTCTAACTCTGGGTTTCCAAGTTGCCTTCACCTACCATACAATGTGCGAGATAAAGCATGAATTTAAAAGGTGAATATAGAAATATAAGTCTTCGATGACGACGAAGCTACACATTAAAATAACTGCGCAGTTGTCTCCTTCATACAGGTCGCCGAAAGGTGAAGCACGGTTATATATTTTGTCCTTTTAATGGCTATAACCACTTATATATATGTCAAAATCTTTCTGCAATACTAAAACGAAACTATATTTTAGTTTTTTAGAGTAAGGTCCTCCGTAATATATTTGTATACTACAAATAAGATAAACATTAATTTATTAAAATTTAATATAGTGTTCTGTCGTAAGATATACATATTATTTACTGTAACTAACAAATGTAAAAAGCTGTAAGCAAACAAACTGTAGGTATCAACAATCAACTTTTTAATTTTAATTTTTATTAAAAATTGGAAAATAACCAAGATTTTCTGCGTAGGTCCTGTCCTAAAAAGTAAAGTTAAATAAATTAAATATATTTTTCACATTCAATGCATGTAAACTATTTTTAAATAAGTAACGTAAATATATTCAAAGTAAAAAAATCTTTAAATAATGAAAAACAATGGAAAACGTTATGATATTTCCTGGAAAGTCCTTCACGCAGCAGTATGCAACATAGTACGTGTGTATTCATTAATATTCACTTTTTAAATCTTTATATTCCTTAGAGTCCTTTAACCCAACTGTTCAAATCAAATACTGAAAACTTAAAATTTAAAATATAAAATCTTTTTAGATTCAACCATTTAAGCAGTGGTTTATTAAAAACTATTATTACTTATTCTATATTTTTTTCAGCTTCACGCTGTATCCCGAACACGCTGCATCAGTCTGAATCCTATTCTATTATAATACAAAGTATTTTATATTTATTTTATATCAAAACGTTAAAAGCTAACAGTTAAAAGTAACTACAGACAATGGAAACGTAAATTTAAGTATATGATGCATGTTACAAAGTTCAAAAGTACTCTAGGTATAGTATCATTTTTAATGGATCAAATATGTGACTAATGTTGATAAGGAAATTACACTATTTATTATTTAGATCTTATCAAATAATCCTTACTTTTGGTCCTTGATATTTTTTCAATTTTAACCAAAACTAGGAATCGTACTAATTCTCTTAAACTATCGATAAGATATATGCAAAATTTCCTTTAAGACTATATAAGTTTTAAATATATAGCATAAATTGTATTATTTGAACAATTATTCAATTATAAAAATTATTAATTGTTCAAATAATATTATTATCATTATACGTATTACGGTAGAAATACGATAACATTTTGCTTATCAAGAAGCACACTGATAAGATTTTTTTGAAATAATGATACCCTTAATGTGCTGTATGCAAAATCTTGATAATCTGTGTTCTACACAGATATTGAACTTTCGAGAGGCCTGTCGTAGCGCGGGGGCACAAGTGTGTCACTGCAAACGTGACATGTTGCGGATTCAATCCCCACTCGAGGAAATTAAATATATAATATTTCCAAATGTTCGCTCTGATAGCGACAAGGCAAAACGAGACGTTAAATTCCGCCAGTCAACACGTAATGCCTCAAATTAGGCGTAAAGTGCTGATTCAACGCTGGGTTCCCAAAAGGTTCCCTCTGCCTACCCTGCCATAAACAGGATAGCAAAGCGTGAAGCTTAAAAAAAATAGATTACTATACTACACAAATTTTGCATGCGGCACATTCATTAATGTTATTATTATTATTCGAAATTTCTTATCACACATCAACTTTAACATAGCTTGAAAAGATTAGGTTTATAGACTTACTAATCTATGCTTAAGTTAAGTCAGTAATTCCTTTGTATTATCAAAGTTTAGAAAAGTGGACACGACAGGCCTCTAAAAAGTAAAATATTTATTTAGTGAAATAACAAGAAAATATTAATTTATTTAATTTTAACAACAGTTTTAATTATCCGTGTACGGGATACAGCGTGACGCTGATAGAAAGAGAGAGAGGGAGAATTTTTAATTAAATCATTGGGGTCCGGCATTACACAATGAGAAACGGAGTGGCCAAAGCCACTACTTAACGCCGGTTTTAAATACCGGGGGTGGTAACATGCGTGTTGCCATTGCTGACAACGTGACTCTTCCACTCGTACTTTAGTCGCCTCTTACGACTTCACCAGCACCGGGGTGATCCTATTCTAAGACACAATTATTTTTGTATAGGAACAAGCACGTCGTGTAACTGATCAAGAATTTTAAAATTGTAAACTATAGCTATATTCATAAAACAAGGATTTGCAATGATGCAATTTTATTAATTTTATTAAAAAAAATTGTATTAGTCTTTTTTTATTATTATGTTGTTTGCTTATTATTTATTAGCATAAGTAAAAAAGTAAATATTTCAAAATACCTATACTTCAAACAAAGTTAATTTGTATGGCGCAAATTATTAACTTCACAATTGTCGAGCTCTCCAGAGTAACATCTAAAGAATATATCCTGTCCTAAAGACAAGGAAAAAAAATAGCATGCAACCATTCTCAGTTCCACGCCCGTTAAAGATTTTTCGGTGGAAAAGAAAACAAGAAGAAAATAAAGGCTAAAAATGTAAAGAGAAAATGCATGGGAAAGAAGATCAAGCGTTGTCAAAGGCGGCTGCCGCTAATGTAAAGGAAAGAATTCTGAGGGAATGTAATGAATCATCATCGATATCTGTAAAATGTTACAGTAGTCCGTGGTCACGGGTAGAGATAATATTCTGTTATAAAAAAAATAAGAGCCTACCATTATATAACAGGCAACATTTATGAATAGACGTATTTATTATAGATTTATTTAAGAGTAATTATTGGTAATCTGAAAACATGATTAAATAGTAAATTTTTGTGATGATGAAATGTTTGGTGATTAAAAATTTATGATTTGAAACGGTCTGCCCGTCTTTTGCCCTCTGCCCTATTGTAAAATATACCTATATCTTCTCATGTTTTTTGCCGATATTTTATTTTATACTATGCAGACGCTTTCAAATGAATCTTGGCCATTAAAATCGGATTGATAGATTGTTCCAGAATACAAGGACTTAAGATGCATTTGAAGCATAAGGTCCTTTCGTACAAGTCATAATCGTTTATGTTTATCTTTGAAAAATTCGTTCTTCTTTTATAATTTAACGGTTCCTTGTCATTTCAGTTGAAGTAAAAAACGAATCACTCGTCAGTTTCTGGACGACGTTTGTATTGAGACCTTGGATTGGCCGTCACTCAGCGCTGATCTCAATCCTTTTGAATACATAAGGGATGAACTGGAATGAATTATTATTCAATTCAAGAATATTACCATGATAAGAATGCGTGGGATTAAATGCTGTTGGTACTCATTCTGGAAGCTAATTATGTTATATATTTTCTTTGAGTTTCTTGCCGGCTCTTCTCAGCAGACCCGCCTTCCGACTGACACTACAGACATTTCTATCTAACTTGACGATTCAAAAGTGCTTGTAATGGCCTAATTGAATAAAGAATATTTTGGTTTTTATTTTGATTTTGAAGAGTCCGGACCAGAAATTCACCGAGCCACCTTCCTTTTCGAGCGCTGTCTTTAGCTCCACAATATATAATTGTGGAGCTAAAGACAGCGCTCGAAAAGGAGTGGGAAACACTCAGATTTGGCAGTAAGTTAGTTATAAGGTCATTGACGGACCGTTTTACAGATGTTATTGAGGTCAGGGGGGACAACACTAATTATCGATTTAATTAACTTTTCATAACTATTTGTTTTTAATGATCCTTTGCTATTTTTTTAATATAATTTCAAAAGATTGTAAATTATGATTTATTAAATGTATAAATATAATCATATTAAAGTAATTAACCAATTTTGATTATTAATTACAAATTAAACAAAATTTACCAGTCTTCATTTAAACAGAAGAAGAAGAATATTAAACGGATATCGTATTCTTACTCGGAACTATTTCGCCCCATACAAAAACCATAAAAATGAAATCTATATATAATAAAACTAAAATTACTCTTGACAGAATATATAAAGTAATTAAAAAACAAGACAAAACTTACCTTGGTGTACAAGAGAAATTATATACTAGTTAAACAATCAGTAGTTTTTTCGAAAACGTAGTGTGAAATTGAGCATCGCCTAAAAAAGAGAAAAATAAATGACGGAATGCAAAATAATTTATATCCCCCATTTACTTGGCTTGGCTTTACAAAGGTCCTGTGAAACGGGGCTTTACCTAAAAAAAGCTGCTCTATCAATGCTAAGCTTAGTAAAGAAACAAGTTGGAACAACTTCCGGTACGTGCAGGAAGCCCTCGACAGAGCATGGTGGCCGCACTTAGTGCCAGGCTGGCTGTAA
>DWMZ01006549.1:0-10267 GCA_018249855.1 Eueides tales michaeli | reverse complement strand
TGAAACGTTTTAATATACGCCTTTTGGAAAAATTACTACTTTTACACATATATTTTAAACCTAAATTGGAAGAATTCCTGACTGATTTTAATTCTAGCTTTCAATCAGTCGGCCATATTGGATTTTGTAGGATTACTTTTTTCGCAGTCCACTGAAACTCATTACTGTTGTAGTGAATATATCTGGCTAGAAGTATACAGCACAGCTTCACGCTGTATCCCGCACATGGCAGGGTAGGCAGAGGGAACTTGGGAACCTAGTGTTGAGACACTCCGTTGCGTTGCCCACTTTTCGCCTAATTTGATTTAATTAAATGAGAAAAAAATATAGTAAGGCTACTAAATATAAGCATATACTAGCGACTCGATCGCGGCTGCACATTATCTATCTAATTTCAATTACACTATTTTATTTACTGATCTCAATTACTTTCGTGTTCTGATAACACTATAACTTCTAAGACAATATCTATTCATTGTAAACTAAAATTTCAGATAAATAAATAACAATACTATAGCAATTTTATTGAAGTAAATATTTTCAATTAACATAACTTTTTTATTTATTAATCGATTAACGAAACAAAACAAAGAATAAATATTGCATGATGGATACCAAAATATAAAAGTAAAAACTGAACTTAAGTCTGGTAAGCCGTTTTTAAGTAAATCTTCCATTTACAGACAGTGATCAGTTACAAATGTATTATAAGTATATAGGTTAGCTTTACGGTTATCATTTTAAAGTCCAATTACCTACCTACTTCGACCAAAGTCGGAGTTACCTCGAGCAGCAAGAATGTGTCACGTGAACTCAACTCTCAACTCTCTCTCTCTCAATTCTCTCTCTTAATAATTTATATTTTATAACACGGAACGGAAGTATTTTAATGGGAATGAAATGTACTACATTAAAAACCGTATAAAAATTTGAACCGTCCAAACTCCAAATTTTCAAATCCTGATCATTTCAAATTTTTATACGTTTTTTCATTTAGTATTTTTCTTTCCTAAGTGTGGAATAACATTTTAAAAATAGTGGGAATGAAATGTCTTCATATATTATATCATTGTATGTATGTATATTATTGTATGTATGTAGGTATACAAATATGTATATAAAATAGTACTCATGTATTTTTACTATTTTCAAAGTGTTGTTCCACACTTAGGAAAAAAACGTATAAAAATTTGAACGAAGCAGGATTTGAAGTTTGAAGTTTAAGCCCGCGCCTCTTGGACGATACCCAAGAGGCGCGGGTTCAAATCGTGCTTCGTTCAAATTTTTATACGTTTTTAAATTTAGTATTAATACTCATGTATTTTTATTTATATTTATGTATATTTACAATATACCATTTTATTTTATAATTTAATTTTATTGCTTTACAAAGGTTATTATTATTTCTTTTTACTTTTTTTACTGCACTGTATTGGTCTTTACCGCTATTTTCACGGGTCGACTGGAAGAAATCTCTTTTATATATAACAGTGTCTTTGTCAACATTGGAAACATTTTCTTTTTCTTTCTAGTTCGTATTAAGTGCAATAAAATAAATATATAGTTCCTAGTACTTATTTAAGTTGTTAACAAAACATTTACAAACAATCCAAGCGATGAAACGATTTAATCAAACGATTCCCCACACGAAATAAATGGAAAGTTTACCACAAACCATTTCTGACTCGCTCGATAAGTAATAAAGGCGAACAAACAAATCATGCCAAATCTTGCATAGCAATAAATCTTGAAGTAGACATGTTTTTATGTGAATCCCTTATTTTGCGTTCGGTCGAAAATTGCCTTGATATCGTGGAAAATAATGGGCCGTAGCGATGTGGTAATTGTTTGGGTGCCATATAAAGATGATTTGGGGGCTGTTATACTAAACCATTTTCTGGTGTTAGCAATATTTTCAAAATTTCTTGTTGCCAAAATATATAATATAATATATTTCAGCTTCATGCTGTATTTCTCACGTTAAGAGTTAAGTTACAAACTTCCACTCCCTACATTACACTGAATTTGAAACATTGCGTGTTGTATGGCTGAATTGGAGCGCATTGCCATGTTACCAGAGCAAAGAAGGAAATATTAAATATTTTATTTCCTCGAGTGGGAATCAAACCCATGACAGGCCACGAATCATAAAATTTATCATATAGTGTAATCAACAAAAAAAAGTAATAATCAACGGAGTGTCTTAACATTAGGTTCTATCTGCCAAAATATGTATGTATATATACATAACTAGTAATAAACGGTATGACGCAATTATTATAAAAATATAACACAAAAGCAACAAAAAATAGGAAAGATTGATGTTAAAAACATCTCGTGAGACAACAGTGGATGACAGTCTGCCTACGCCCGTGGGACCGCGAACTTTAGCACGATGTAACAAATATACTATGTGCCACTGGAAATAAGAAAGAACTAAACTTTTTGACTTATATACTTGATCTATGTTCAGTGTAATACCGAATATGTTGTTTTTATTAAAACATTTTTTTCTCGCTATATTCTGTATATAGCATGGTAGGCGGGGGAACCTGGGAACTTAATGTTAAGTTAAGTTACACTACTCTTCACCCATTGTTTTTTAATCGTAACAAAAAGTGAAACTATTGGCAAACATAACTACATTAGTTAATTTCTTTATACACAAACAAACACAAACGTATCTACTATTAGGTAAATACACATGAAATAAAACATATTCTTTTTATATATTTTTATGGAATATACACTTACTCGTCCATAAAATTATCGATTTTCAAAACTAAATAATTTCCAAGCAATTTGTAAGTAATAAAAATATTTATAGTTGTGGGGAACGGAATGGAAAGTCAAACCGCGAGGTTCCCAAGTTCCCTCTACCTGCTCTGAATGAAGCGTGTGGAATACAACTTTTAGCTGAAAAAAACATATTTAAATAATAGAACATAAGTCTGGCTGGTATATTTAAAAAACAATGTAAAGCAGCCTAAAGGGCCACCACATGTTGGCATCGTAAAGTTTATAGTAACCGACGTCTCGGAACGGTACGCAGAAAGATAGTAACAATTTCAGGTAGGTATCTTGGAAAAACAGTTGTCTTCCTTTCATCAAAAATATCCCTTTTCTTCATGAAATAAATTGTTCTATTCTGTATTTATATTTATCGTAGCATTGTTACTATCACTTAGGTAAACTAATACTGTGCCCACTTCAAGGAGATACGAATACCATGTTGGATTTAAGAGAAAAAAAATATTTTTATCAATCCATGAATTTAGTAATTCCAATAACAATTTTGATACTTGTTTATAAATATTTGTTTATTATATGTATATTTTTCTTTACGTTATATTCCGTGTTTATGAGGGTAGGGAGAGGGAACCTAGTAAGATACTCTGTTCCTAAGTTTCTGCAGGATTTTAATAATAAAAGAAGCTATTTAAAAGTAGACAAAATGCTTGAGCTAAGTGAAATACTTGATTTATTAGAATATAGTGATTCGACTATAAACTGTGAAAATTAGTTAAGAAAGATCTAAAAAATCTTTACTGATACTAAATTATTCTTTAGCAGGTTGCAATGCTATAACATATATTCAGTAGGTACATTAACCCGCAATTCTCAACGGGCTTTTCTATTATATATTAGCCAAAACAAAAAATAAACATTCCAACGTATAAGTTTCAAATGTACTAAAATAATCCCCCGGTACGACAGTATCATGTTGTCTAATCTCATCCCGTGTGGTGCTTTTCATTGCGACACTGAACTTGACAGAAGCCGCGTAAGATGTTGCCATGTATTTTCTTTATTTATTACACATATTTAGAAGTTTATTCTGTGTATGTTTTTGTTACTATATGAAAGGTAAGTACCTGTTGATAAAATCATAGAACGGAATGTCTCTGCATTTTATTCTTAAAATCGTTTAACTTTCTTCGGATAACGGTCTAAAAACTTTAATTTAAATAAAGTTGAAATGATGAACCACTTTAATTTTTCAAAGAGATAAATGCAAACGCATGTAGAAATCCAAAATTACTAATTATTATTATTATTATTGTTATTTAAAATTACTATTATTATTATCAAAATTCAATCTCTAAAAACTCAAATTAATATGTTTAAACCGATTTCGAAAAAGAAGAGAGTTGGATATTTGATAGATAATCCTATGTTTTTGATTTCTTTCTCATTTATACAATAATTTTATTTATTTGTTGTTACTTTTTATATACGGAATATTCTTTTGCTTCGTTTTCATTGTCTTGAAATAATAAGTTAGATGTATCCAATTTAGTATTCAAATTCAAAATATTCTTTATTCAAATAGACTTTATTAAGCACTTTTGAATCGTCACGAACATAAAATTACCACCGGCTCGGTATGCGGTTCTGATGAGAAGAGCCGGCAAGAAACTCAACAGTTGCTCTTGTTAATATTTAACAACGTTACAATTTTATTGGTTAATACAATGGTGACAACCGTTAGAATATCTGTATCCTTAAAATCATCTCGCAGAGAATCTCGAGCTTTAAGATTATAAAAAGATCTTACGACTCCTTTTTGCAGTATAAATATTGAATTTATATTAGCGGCGCTGCCCCATAGTAACATCCCATAAAAAAGAATACTATGAAAATAACTAAAATAAACTAGTCGGCCAGTATCAACGTCCGTCATTTGCCTTGCTTTCTTAACTGTGAACGCTACTATAGTTATACCTAAAAATACAGTTGATTCCGTCACATTGACAGTTTCATCTTTAATAGCAAGGCGATAATTTTGTTTTTCAAACCAATGAAGAATATGCGACAATGCAAAATTCACTTAGTCAAAGTTAACTTGATTTCTATCAATCTTAAATATTAGAGAAGTATCATCTGCGAATAGTACAATATCGCATAAATTCTTTGCATAAAATTGTAGATCGTTTATATATAACAAAAATAAAAGGAGACAAGAATAGAACCTTGTGGAACGCTCATCGTTAGAGGAGATTCAGAGTATGTTACATTATTTATATTATACCTTCTGGATTCTTTATGTTAGATACGAGGCAACAAGATCAAGAGCTGCGTCCTATATGCCGTAATGAGAAAGTTTTAGTAAAGTTTTAGTAAAGTTTCATGGTGTACACAATCAAAGGCTTTGGATAGATCGCATAACACTCCAAACACACTCTGCGTCCATCCCATGCTAGAGAAGCTCAGCACCCACATCTGTCGTTGAATTGCCTTTGGTGAAACCATATCACAATCTCATCTCACAATGTATAGAATTGTTTCTATGTATGAAAAGCGACATCTGTTCAAAAATTATTTTTTCAAACATTTTACTTGATGATGGTAAAATCAATATTAGTCTGTAATTTATAAAAAATAATTTGTAGCTATACATTTTTTTATAAAAATGTATTGCTACAAATTAATAACTAAACTAACCTAAGCAGAGGTTATCATATCATATTTAGAATAGTTATTTATTACTGTGCATATTTCGTTAACTGATATCTGTTTTGTATTTGCGAAACAATTTAATAAAATAACTCTTTTACTAAAACTTATAAAAGACCTGAAAAAGAAATAAACTGACTTGAATAAAACAACCTTGTATTCTCAGCGGCATTTTAATGTCAACTTGTACCTCCAATTGCACGTTATTTCATGCGTATCGCTAAACTTATGAGGTCATGTGTTTTATCATGTTAGGTATTGAATAACTTTTTCTTTATGTTTTAACATGCTAAGATAAAAGCTAAATAAATATGTTTTCTAATATAATAATTTAAAGGGATAGTGTCTTGAACCATCTCTCAGTATGTGCAGGGGAGAAGTTAATACAAGTTCTACACAGTTTTTTTTGTTTACGTAGTTTTTTAAGAGTCACGTAACTTAATGGCCCACCCTATACAAGGCATACGGTATTGGCATACGTCGTCTATATAGAAACATTAGTCATTATAAAAGAATCTAAGTAATCCGAGGAAGCATCTGCATATATTATAAAGGTTTCTTCAACTGGGTTTAAGCCCACACACATCAGTATAGTACGCTCAATGTGCATTTATATAACTAGATGTCGCTGGCGACTTCCTTTGCAAGGATTTCTATTTTTCACTATTATTCAACTTGTAACTCTACGTGAAAATACTTTACTTTTTAATATCAATGCCATATTGTATCTTACCAGACGGTGACAATAAAAACAATTTAGTGTTCTGAGTATAGATGAAAATATTTACCATGGTAGCAGTCGAAAGCTGTCGTTTAAAAATAATTATAGCCTAATTCCTATCCCGTCATAGTAGTTGTACAACGAAAAAAAATCATTAAAATACCATGCAGTACTATCGAATATGTACGTGTAGGTATAAAGAAACGAGTAACTAAATAAAAATGTTTTTTAATATGATAATTTAAAGACATGCTAGATAATTTAAAAGCATGGCTTGGAATCTAATCAGAGTAGGCTTACAGGCCAGTAGGCTTATTATCATACAAGGCTCGTATCTACATAACTATATATGTATACGTAACCTTATGATTAGATGGTAAGATTAATCGGGGCTTAACGTAGGTAGGAGATCATATCCAAACTCATGTGATTGATTTGAGTGGTCCTTGTAAAGTAATTGACGAAATGAAAATTTCCTTCTTTTAATTTATTCCACAAGATTAATTTTTCCACGTACTTTATATTTTATTAATATTACCATTTGCAACTTCTAAGTCCTGGGAACTTAGTATTAAGACACTCAGCTCTCGAGCATTTCAGAGGTGCGAGAATTTAGACATTCAGGCTTTCTACATGCGTTTGCATATATCTTATTTGAAAATTGAAGTGGTTCAACATACCAACTTTATGTAAATTAGAGTTTTTCGAAGAAAGTTGAACGATTTTAAGAGATTATTTAGAGATTTTAAATTTAATGTTATATTTTTTTATTCAGAATTGTTATAATTATTCATCTGGAAAGGCATTATATACATACCCGTGTTTACAGACGTTTGGTAATATTGTTTAGAGCATTATATAGTAGTTGGAAAGTGCATGGAAAACAGCTTCATTGTGTTTAACCACTCGACATATAATGTATTAGACCATCCAACACAAACGTAAAGATATTAAATGTAGAGAATGCAATTTAACACCCCTTTTTGAGGCCTGTCGTGGCGCAGCGGCACGAGCGTTGTCTGTAACCTGTGACAGTTTCTAGGTTCGATCCCCAGTCGAGGAAATGAAATATTTAATATTTTCAATTTAAATATTTAATGTTTTCATTTCTTCGTTCTGGTAATAAGGCAAAAGCGCGGCGTTGAGTTCCGCCACTCAACACGCAATGCCTCAAAATCGGTGGGACGGAGTGTCTTGATACTAGGTTCCCGGGTTCCCTCTGCCTAAAAAAAATTAATAAAAAATAATCGTCGTGGATATGAATGCCTGTTATGGATCCTCATCTTAACAAATATAAAAAACTTTGTTGGTGGCAATGAAAAAAAATCTATTTAATTTAAAAGTAGTCCGTTTCGCTTTAAAAAAATTCGTAGGCTTAATAAGCTACAAGAATAAAACGCAGAGACATTCCCTCTTGTGATTTTACCAACTGGTACTTACCTTTCACATAGTAACAAAAACATACACAGAATAAACTTCTAAATATGTGTAATAAATAAAGAAAATACATGGCAACATCTTACGCAGCTTCTGTCAAGTACAGTGTCGCAATGAAAAGCACCACACGGGATGAGATTAGACAACATGACACTGTCGTACCGGGGGATTATTTTGGTACATTTGAAACTTATACGTTGGAATGTTTCTTTTTTGTTTTGGCTAATATATAATAGAACAACCCGTTGAGGATTGCGGGTTAGTGTACCTACTGAATATATGTCATAGCATTGCAACCTGCTAAAGAATGATTTAGTATCAGTAAAGATATTTAAGACCTTTCCTAACTAATTTTCACAGTTTATAGTCGAATCACTATAGTCTAATAAATCAAGTATTTCACTTAGCTCAAGCATTTTGTCTACTTTTAAATTGCTTCTTGTTAAAATCCTACAGAAACTGGGGAACAGAGTATCTTCCTAGGTTAACGTCAAGAAAAATATACATATAATAAACAAATATTTATAAACAAGTATCAAAATTGTTATTGGAATTACTAAATTCATGGATTGATAAAAATATAATTTTTCTCTTAAATCCAAGATGGTATTCGTATCTCCTTGAAGTGGGCACAGTATTAGTATGTCTAAGTGCTAGTAACAATGCTACAATAAATATAAGTACAGAATAGAACAATTTATTTCATGAAGAAAAAGGATATTTTTGATGAAAGGAAGAAAACTGTTATTCCAAGATACATACCTGAAATTGTTACTATCTTTTTGCGTACCGTTCCGAGACGTCGGTTACTATAAACTTTACGATGCCAACATGTGGTGGCCCTTTAGGCTGCTTTACATTGTTTTTTAAATATACCAGCCAGACTTATGTTCTATTATTTAAATATGTTTTTTTCAGCTTAAAGTTGTATTCCACACGATATTCAGAGCAGGTAGAGGGAACTCGGTAACCTCGCGTTTGACTCTCCATTCCGTTCCCCACAAATATAAATATTTTTATTATTTAGAAATTGTTTGGAAATTATTTTGTTTTGAAAATCGATAATTTTATGGACGAGTGAGTATATATTCCATAAAAATATATAAAAAATATATGTTTTATATCATGTGTATTTATCTAATAGTAGATACGTTTATGTATGTTTGTGTATAAAGAAATTAACTAATTAATTAATGTTTGCCATTAGTTTCACTTTTTGTTTCGATTAAAAAATAATGGGTGAAGAGTAGTGTAATTTAACTTAACATTAAGTTCCCAGGTTCCCCTGCCTACCATGCTATATACAGAATATAGCGAGAAAAAAATGTTTATAGTAACCGACGGTTACTATAAACTTTACGATGCCAACATGTGGTGGCCCTTTAGGCTGCTTTACATTGTTTTCCAGCCAGACTCATGTTCTATTATTTAAATATGTTTTTTTCAGCTTAAACTTGTATTCCACACGATATTCAGAGCAGGTAGAGGGAACTCGGTAACCTCGCGTTTGACTCTCCATTCCGTTTGGAAACACACCAAGCAAATTGTTTGGAAATTATTTAGTTTTGAAAATCTATAATTTTATGGACGAGTAAGTATATATTCCATAAAAAATATATAAAAAATTATATGTTTTATATCATGTGTATTAACATAATAGTAGATACGTTTATGTATGTTTGTGTATAAAGAAATTAACTAATTAACTAATGTTTGCCATTAGTTTCACTTTTTGTTTCGATTAAAAAACAATGGGTGAAGAGTAGTGTAACTTAACTTAACATTAAGTGCCCAGGTTCCCCCGCCTACAATGCTATATACAGAATATAGCGAGAAAAAATGTTTTAATAAAAACAACATATTCGGTATTACACTGAACATAGATCAAGTATATAAGTCAAAAAGTTTAGTTCTTTCTTATTTCCAGTGACACATAGTATATTTGTTACATCGTGCTAAAGTTCGCGGTCCCACGGGCGTAGGCAGACTGTCATCCACTGCTGTCTCACGAGATGTTTTTAACATCAATCTTTCCTATTTTTTGTTGCTTTTTTGTTATTTCTTTATAATAATTGCGTCATACTCTTATTTACTAGTTGTTTATTACACATTTTTGGCAGATAGAACTTATTGTTAAGATACTCCTTTGATTATAATTTTTTAATGTTGTCTACGCTATATGATAAATTTTATGATTCGTGGCCTGTCATGGGTTTGATTCCCACTCGAGGAAATAAAATATTTAATATTTCCTTCTTCGCTCTGGTAACAAGGCAAAGCGCGGCGTTTAGTTCCGCCAATCGACACAATGACTAAAATTCGGTGAAAAGTGGCGAGCGGAATTTAGTAACTGAGCACTAGGTTCCCAAGTTCCCTCTGCCACATGAGAAGCTGTAATATACTAAATTATATATTTTGGCAACTTTCAGAAATTTTGAAAATATTGCTAACACCAGAAAATGGTTTAGTATAACAGCCCCCCAAATCATCTTTATATGGCACCCAAACAATTACCACATCGCTATGGCCCATTATTTTCCACGATATCAAGGCAATTTTCGACCGAACGCAAAATAAGGGATTCACATAAAAACATGTCTACTTCAAGATTTATTGCTATGCAAGATTTGGCATGATTTGTTTGTTCGCCTT
>DWMZ01006548.1:0-10267 GCA_018249855.1 Eueides tales michaeli | reverse complement strand
ACACTTTTGTTTCTTTTATGGAACACCAAATGAATTACAAATATGATTAAGTATCTTGACTTATTCTGAATATTTCAAGTTTGTTACATTACTGTTTACATTTTTTTAAATATTAAAAATGGCAGATTATTTTATTAATCACTTAAAACATTGCAATTTTAAACGTATGATTGTGTTTATAGAAAAAGTTAAACACTATTTTTATCCCAGATGCATCTTTTGCTTGTAACCACAAATTCCACATTATTATAGTAAAAAAAATACACATGTCATTCCATTGTCCATTTTTTATGCGTTTTGAATACTCTAGTTGTTGGCTAGTAAAACTTCACTAACATCTTTATTGTTTTTTGGAATACATATATACAAGCAAGGGTCATGAAGGACATCAAGAGTCACGCAAACAAAGAGGCAAATACTAAACAATAAATTACTCAGAATTTAAATAATCTGAAAATATTTTTTATTCTAGGGAACCCAGTGTCAAGACGCTCCATTCGATTACGCAACGTAATTTATTCAAGGCATTTCGCGTTAAGCAAAGAATCTCAACGTCGCTCTTTTTCTTGTTTCTATAACAATGAAATCATAATTATTCATTTACGTGAATGGGAATCGAACTCACAACTAACGTTTACAGTTATACGCTTTCCTGATTCAATTGAGTATTGTATAAGAGAAGTGAATTAGATAATGGTACATTGTCATTGGTCATTTATCATTTAACGGCGTTATAGTCGTCACAAACAACTAAAAGGTATTACTTTAATTATAACGTGCGCAAATACACAGAATATTAAATTTAATACTATAGTTACGCCAATCAATTTTATCTCTCAAGTAGTAGTATGTGAAGTTGCCTCACGCCCAGCCTAAATTACTTTTGTCCATACGTTAATCATCGGAATTAGCAGAGACGCTATCTCGTTAACGAAGTGACATTTCCGACTTACTGGACGTGAAGTTGTTTGCTTAATCAAGAAGTCAAGTACGAGTTAAGGTGATATTATATTTATATAATCACTATAGATTTACATTATTATTTTACTAGTTGCGCCCGCGCAGTTTTACCCACTATCTTTTTATTAAGTATTATTATATTATAGTCTTAATATCATTCAAGTAACTATAACATGTACTTGAAAAAACGTGATTATTTTGAAATTACAGATAGACACTTTAATTTTATTTATATGTATGGATGTACACTAATGTAATATAATAAAGGAAGAAGACTTTAATTATATAGTCCATATATCGAGGAAAGCTATAACTATATATGTATATATAATAACTATATATGTATAAATAACATGACCGTATGAGCACTATGCGTGGAGGATCAATTGTAACAGGAGAGTTTCACCTATATGCACTGCGTAATTTAATAAAAGTAAGAGACAGCATATTCTTCCAGAGATACAGTAATAATGTTGATCTTTTACAAATAACTACTATTTTAAGCAATATAGAAAATATATAACACAGTAAACATTATTGTTGATGTGAAATCGTCTAGATAATATTCAAATATTTCACAATAAATATTTTTATTAAAATGATTTCTCTTAAAAGTGATAACGTAACAAATAAAAAATGTCGAAATATTGTAAACCAATCTATGGAAAAATACAAATATAGGTATATTTGATAGGTTAAAATGAAGGGATTAACGTAAGATCAATTTTAATGTGCACAAAACAATTTATAGAAAGCACAAGTAGTGTGAGTTTTTATTTAGTAACCATCAATCAATCAAAATATTGATAACTTCATATTAGTAGCCTCTTATTACATCTCTGATCTCAATATATAAATAGCCAATGGGTCCATGTTTTTATATGACGTTCAGTGAATAAAATAAATAATCACGATATAAGCGAGCAAAGCCGTAAGTTTTTTCAAATTTAGCTGAGCTTTCGCAGTTCGTCTTCACTTATACCTTAATCTTTATTTTTTATATGTCAAGGGAAAATGCCTAACGCCTTCAACATCTTTCAAAAATGCAGCATCACAATATTTCTTATAGTTTAGTTGGACACGCCGCTCTCTTTCTTTCGCAGCCACTGACCCAGTTGGGTGCACCCGGTAAGGCCCAAATGCACCCAGAGTTTAGTTGGACAGTTATGGTTATTCATTAGATGTTCCAGATCTTCAATTCAATATGTCAGTAAAAATGCTAATCACGCTAAACAATTTTATTTAAGCGCATATTATTATTTTTTTAAGGTAGCTGAACCATTACGACTTTTCATCTGATGTTCTTAATCTTCAATTTTTATATGTAAAATGCTTATAAAACTTGGTTATGGACGCATTTAATTTTTATAATACATAATTTAGCTCTGCTACTCTAGGCTTCTACGGCTCTACATCAAGTGTGGAAGTCTTCGAAATCAAATATAGTTTAGGCTATTTATATTATCTATTTGTATTTTTATATCTATTTCATCTGTATTGTTTCATCCAAGGTGAATGAAAACTAAATGATTGTAAAAAAAACACAATTTTAGAATGACGCATAAATGGTAAGCCCCCGGTCGCTTGGAGCACAAAAATAATGAAGCTTCTATCTAAGTCCACGCTATCAAAAGCGTCATCGTGCATTGTTTTTGCTGCATTTTATACGAAATTTGTCAAAGAAATACAGTTGCTTAAATTTGGCACGAAGTAATAAATTACAAATAAAGGAAAATATCTGAAAAATGAGAATTATTACGTTTTTCATAGAAAATAATAATCACAAACTTATAATTGTAATTAATTTCATGCAAAATGAGTACATACGCCCGCAAACATAAGTATATTTATTTTAATAACTTGTATTTCTCGTTGACCTATAATTCTGAAATTGATACGAAACCATCGATTTGCGTGTTCGTTTTTAATAGAATTATTTTGTTCTTAATCAATAGTTTCCTTCATACTGAATGAGTTTCACTTATTATAATTTTCATTATACTAAATAGATTTAAAAAATAAGATGTAATTTTACATAGTACTTAATCATTATGAAGTATAATAGATTATATTCTGCGACTATGTGTATTACTACTACGAAAAAAAAACATCTAATAAACGTGGTCAACTTATAAATTACTGGTCCGATTGATTTCGCGTGGTACAGTCAAAAACGCGGATATTCTGTAAGTCTATTAAGCGTCTTATATAATAAAAAACGTCGAACAAAATATTTTGTACCAAAATAACATAAAAAACAATTAATATTAAACGCTGACGTAATTTTTTATTGCGTATTATTTGTAAGACAATCCTAATGATGGCCTCACGGATGAAACTTAACTTAGGAACAAGAATTCGCCTTAGTCATAAATAACATGCCATAAAGCTTAAAGCTACGCTACAATTTTATTATATATCCTTGATTTCATGCGTAAAATCTGATGCTTCTGATTAATTACTTTATTTAAAAAAAAGAAGATATTGTTAATAATGTTTATCTTAGATTATTATTAGAGTTCTGCTGGCGGTTTCGCCCACTTGGACTATCTATAGAGTTGTTATTTCCCGGTTTGGTTTTAAAAAAAAAGACAAAATATTTTTACTATTTTTAAAGTGTCATTCCACACTTAGGAAAAATAATAAATGATTTATGTTGTTAGCATCATAAATAAGTTGTAATAAGCGTTTAAAAATTTCGACGGAGCTTGGTGAGGACGAATGGCTTAGTGATCAGAGCGTTTGGACGGATTCCAAGAGGCGCAGGTTCAGATCCTGCTTCGATCAAATTTTTATGCGTTTTTAAATATAGTATTTTTCTTTCCTAAGTGTGGAATAGCACTTTAAAAATAGTAAAATATTTAGTAAACAGCATTCTCTCTTGCCAAACGATAATTCTAACGAATTGTCTTTGGGTAGCGGGAATTTGTAAAAATCTCCCTACAGAGATGCTAACAACATAAATAAGTTGTAAAAAGTGTATAAAAATTTCAACGGAGCTTGGTGAGAACGAATGGCTTAGTGGTCAGAGCGCTTGGATGGATTCCAAGAGGCGCAGGTTTAAATCCTGCTTCGATCAAATTTTTATGCGTTTTTAAATTTAGTAAGACAAAATATGTATTTTTACGACATAATTATTTAACGATTACAGATACTTGATATTCTAATCTTTATTTCAATATAATGCTTGTATAAAATGTTCCTCATGAATCTTTCTGTCTGTTAATGAAAAAAACATTCAAAACTGTTGTTCAGTTTTAAAGATAAAGCCTAAGTGTGTGGAAAGAGAAGCTGTTTTATACAAAGACTTAATATATTAAAGTGTAAAGACATGGTATTAAACAGCCTCTCAATAATCTTATTATAAAATAATTATTATAAACATTTTTACCTGTGTTTTTATTCAATACATATATTTATTGATAATTCAATAGGTAAATAAAGCGTTATAGCAACCTGGAAAGCCACTATGACTCTACATTTCCTCAGAACTTCAAAGTATTTAATTTGTTAATTCATATTTTCTGATTCACAAATTGGTCGCTATGTCTAGTTAGTTAGACAATTTTTATATACAATTTTCAATACATACTAGTAACTGAATATAATAAACAAGTAGTTGATTTATCGAAACATACCAGAATTTTATTTGAAAAGTAATTAAGATCTTACTGTATATATATATATATATATATATATATATATATATATATATATATATATATATATATATATATATATATATATATATGTTTAACTAATGGTTTTAAAAATACAACAATACTAACTACGCAATAAAAGATACAAGAAATAACTTTTAGAAAGAGTAGGCACGTACCTACTTAGGTAGAAAAAATGATAAAATTTTATTGTGTCCTTCATAAGATAAATAAATTCATTTTTATTACATTACTTAACTGATGTACAAAATATCGGCCACTATCTGGAATATAATAAAACGAAACTGTTTAACCATCTTAATATGATTAAGATGACATGTTCATCTCTTAAGATCATTTGGATATCGCGTGGACGTATCAAGCTGAAATTAATGTCAAATATTCACGAGATCGTAGAGGTTTCTTGGAGCACAGAAAATACTAATCTTCACGGTCTTCGCAATCAAAAGTTACAAGCATGTCATGCATCGATTTTGTTACATTTGTGTGAAATTCGCCGCACAATCAAACATATAAAAGACTTCGTAACTGAAATTTCATAACTATAAAAATTTGGCATGAATCAACAACTTACAACACAAGTAAAGTAAAAATCTGAAAAGTCAAATTTTATAGGTATTTTACAGAACCGTAGTTCCGTTAGTTGGTTGTACTTCTCGTTGATAGAGAATCCTAAAAATGGTATAGAAGCCTCGGAATATATGGAAAAAAATATGCAAATATTTTATATACATACATTGAGAAATGTGCATATATTACCTGGGTAGCTTTTTTAATCATATTATTGTTTTATTTTTGAATTATAATAAATGTTGATTTCAGACCAGAATTTTATTTAATTCTGGTCCACGGTCCTTTGGAGGATAAAAAAATTAAGCTTCTAGTTATCTTCATCAAAGATGCGAGCTATTCGCCAGTTTTGCTTCTTTTTGTAAAAAATCTCCGTGTAATTTAACCAAAAGCTTTTAGGGATTTCCCGTGGACCTAACGTTATGAAATTTGCCAAGAAGTGATACTTCCAATACGAATAAAGAAAAAAAAATCGAAAGAGTGAGAAAAGGCATTATATATAAAAAATCCTTACAAATTCATATTTGTAGTCAGTTTACACAAAATGAGTGCAAACGCCGCAAATTTATATTTTAATCAAATTTAATAAGGTAGCACTGTTTGTTTGTCTGGGACGTGATCATGGCTAAACCTTCGAACCGATTGTGATGATAATTCATATAGAGATACTTAAGGGTATGAACACAAGCTACTTTTTTGTCCCATTTATTTTTTTAGGTTTTAAGAAATTAATTTTTGGGAAAAAGTTGACAAAAATGAAATTCCTAAACGCTTACATGGGTGCACTGGCTTAACCTTATGAGATACATAAAACAATGTAATACAAAAACATTCTCCTTTGAAAAATACGTTCCCGATGGGTGATGAAGGCTTAATACACTTATATTGATCGGGCTACTTTTAATGTGTTTTCTACGATTTGGTAACCCTTATAAAAGTAAATATAATAATCACCTTTGGCAATTAATATAATTGTAATTGTACTTTACAGAACACCATGACATTAAATACTATAGAAGATATCGTAGATTCAAAACTACCTAGTTGCGAGATGTATGGAGGCTTAACTGAATTAATTAATTGCAGTACTGTTGGATTTTAGTAATGTTGTTATTATAAAAAAATATATATAATGTATGAAAATTGACAAAACATAATCCATTGGTTATAAAAAATTATAATGAATGGAATATGTTTCGTCAATTTTCATACATCTTTGATACTTAACTATCGATCCGCTTAAACGACTTAAATAATTATTTATTTATTTGTATATTTTTTTATAATAACAACATCACCAGAATCCAACAGTAAGTACTCCAATTAATTCAGTTTAGCCGTTTCTAATAAATATGGAATCGGACAAAAAAAATTACAGAATTGTTTTTGGCTCTATTACCTTTCTTGAAAATCTTCCATGCATAGAGACCGATCAGCCATATTATAAGTATAGATATTTACGTAGTTATTTGCCTTAATTTGCAAATGAAGAAATTTATAATTAAATTCATATTTTTAGTTGGTTCCCTTAGCTTCGTCTTTTATGGAAAAGACACGGCAAACGGCTAACCCATACGGGTCATCTGATGGTAAGTGATCACCGCTGAGAGGAGCTACAGGATCGTTGCCGGCCTTTAAGGTGGATGTGCACCGAAGCATGTGTGAGCATAAAAAATGTGTGAGCATAAAAAATGCTTAGAACCATTCAAATATTTGTTTAAGAATGATTGTATAATTATATCTTCTTCATAATTTACTTAGACTCACGGTTGCCTATTGATGATTAGATTTACGATAGCTGGATATCATGAGGATGCTGGAAATCGTGAAAAGTAAAATATCTGGTATAAATTGGAGAACAGACAAGGGCAAGTAACGCCGGTCATCCCAGGTGGAACAAAATATTTTACAATTGTATATAAAGTATTTTGTTTTATATTTTATTGTCTTTATAAATAACAGAAATGCTTAATTTGCTCTAAGAAGCAATTTATGTTAATTTAAAATAGATATTTTGATGATAATTAAAAAAAATAACGAGTTTTAAAGGGAAATTAATAATATCAAAGGTTATGGTAAATAGAGGAGAGTAGTGTGACTTTTAATTAGATTATTCTTTTTACGTCACAAAACACAGAATATATAAGTGAATCAGAATTTATTTCAAATTACAAGGGGCACTAATATTTTACTATAAAAGTCTTTCGATAATGATTTAATCAATTAACGCATTATTTTTTGTTTAATATATAAAAATTATTTTTTGTTTAATATATATGTGTATCAGAAATTTATATGAGGATAACATAATTTCCCGATAGATGTTATATGTTACTTAATTAATTGCAGATACAATGTCGTATTAGTCTCATATATTAAAATAAAATATATTAAAACTATTTATTTTATATATTTTATCATATTTTAATAAAGTTGTATAATTTGATTGTAAAGACTTTAGTAGGATTTGATTATATCTTCGACAAGCAATGAAAGAAATACGTAGTATATCTCGGAAGTACGTTTAGAAGAGACGGAAGATAAGAAATGGATGTGGAAAAACGTATTTCTGCCGGTAACAGAGTTAACGGTGCCTTAGCTGCATTGTTGAGACTTGCAGTATTTACCAATACTGCAAGTCTAAACAATGCAGCGACGATAACAACATCGGCAACGAAACGCCTAATAATACCCATATTACAGAAGATGTAAAGAATGTAAGAAAGATGAATACTGTAGAGATTCGATCTCCTCGTAGGATATGCGGATTCAGTTAACTGATCGCATACCCAATGAAGAGATACACAGAATGGTAGGTACTAGCGTGGATGTTACAGTGAGAATGAAGAAGAGCGTGCTCAGGTGGTTTAGGCACGTCGAGCGAATGAGTGAAGAAAGAATGGCTATGGCATAAATCTTAATGAAGGAAAAGTGAATGGTAAGAGAGGGAGGTGGAGACCTCGGTTGACCTTCGAAAATATCTACAATACTGGAGGAGGGTCATGTAAAAAGCATGAGGACCGACCGGAGGGCATGTATGAAGAGGTTGATGACAGTGGACGAGACAAAAGAGGTATGCCGAGACCGTAGCGTTTGGCACTCCGTTATCTCTGGGATATAGCGAAAAGCTAAGAAAAAAGTAGAAAAGAAGTAATCATTTAACCACTTTTATATGTATTTACGTAATACATAGTTGAAATTCAGGTATAGTAACAAAATTATAATATATAAAATAATCCGTCAGCGACACGCATTCTAATAACAATACCTAACTTTATTTTTATTCTTAGAACTATGTTAGTAAATCTGTTTGGAAAAATATCTTTATTTAAGTAGAGTTAAAGATCAAAATGTCTTGTATTCTAGTTTTGACCCCTGAATTCAATATGCAGGCAAAGGCGCGATTGAACGAGTGCGTTGCGCTTATTAACATACCATGTTTCCTTTAATTGGAATTGGCACTGCTTAAATAATAGTATATTATGTCTAATTTTAATTTTATTTAACGTATTTCTTTATCAAGTACATAAGTATCTCTAAAGGTTATCACGATATAAACGAGATTTTTTAAAAATATAACATTAAAGCAATACTAAATTATTGTTTGTTTTATTTAAATATTTTAAAATAGTATATTCAAGTATAATTTAGTATTTTTTTATTGTTAATAATTTAAATACGTCTCTGTAGTAATATCGAAATTTGCTAACAACGTAGAGTTCGTAGAGCGGTGGTAAAGAATTCTTGAATGATAATTTTCATTGCGAGATAAACTAAGAAACTCAAGGTCAGTACAAATCTTCGTTGTAGCTTTCTGACAATATTTATTACTTTCCAGTAATTTTGATAACTATCTAAATTGTTGGATATCGGTTATGTTTTATCAAAAAAATATATATATTAATCGCTAATTGAACTGTATATAATCCACCAATGAAGTCTTCACCAATAGAAAGCAAATATGACGTCGTCGTCCGCTGTTTTGATTGGTTCGCAATGACGTGATATCTATTTTTGAAGAGAGCGAGAATGCGCGCGCTGAGAAACATTCGTATGTGTGAATGTGGACACGGCGGGCGAGTGTGTGCGTATGTTGTAGAGGCGCGCTCTGTCTGTGTCTGTTTACCGCGCGGTACTGTAACCGGCGAGCGCCTCGCATTCACGTGTGTATCGCAAAATCGAGTTTTCCGGCTGCTGCCAACTTGCTCTACCATCTTATGGTGTTTTTAAACAGTTCATGGTGCTTTTGTGCCGCGTGATAGCGAAACTCCCGAGAACTTTACACATCGTGCCTATTTTCGGGGCTCGTAAAAATTTTAGGTGTTTTCGGCGGATGCGATGAATAAATTTTGCAAATCGAGTCTGTGTGTCGAAAAGGTTCGTGATAGCTATGTTTTGATCGGTCGGCGTGTTGTGCCGGGCGGTGCGGATGCGCTTCGGCTCGAGTCTCTGCTGCTAGGAACAGTGAAGCAACCCTGGTGTCAGTACTCGACCCTGAGGGTGTTGGGTCTCGGAGACTGTGGAGCTGTTAACAAGGATCTGATTCAGATGCTGCACGCTGTACCTGGCACGTGCTAAGGTAAATGTGACTTTGCGTCAGAGTACATGAGAAATTATCGCTTTTGTACTGCTTATCACGTATTCCCGTTTCCTTATTCAGCCGAGAGTTTGCTTATATCCGTTTCGAAATCACCGTGAATCTTGTATGGAAGTTTATGATTTATGTAGCTTAGCGTTTCATTAGTATACATATAGAGCATGTAAAGTCAACAACGAACAGTCGAGTTGTAGCACTTGTGTAGCCTAAAACCGATAATATTTGTTCCCCTTAAATTCTTTATAAGCTAATTAATATAGATAAACTATATTTTATTATGTAGGTACCTTAATACAAATACTTAATATTTGCTAATGTAGTAGATATAATATCTGCTAATATTATATATATATATATATATATATATATATATATATATATATATATATATATATATATATATATATATATATATATATATATATATATATATATATATATATATATATATATATATATA
>DWMZ01006547.1:0-10268 GCA_018249855.1 Eueides tales michaeli | reverse complement strand
TTCAATAACGGTCTTAGTAGTTACTCAATGTATCAAATTAGTTTAATGGTCTTGTACGGAGATATGGTTGAAATTTATATGGAGAAAATGTGAGCGGGTCAGTTTTAAGTGGTTATAAAATATGGTACTGTATATATAATATATGATAATATTATTAAGCTGAACATTTTTTTTTTGGATAGATACGTTAATTTCAGGAAGTACTGGTTCAAACTTAAAATTTTCTTTTCATCTTCACGCTGTTTAACACTCATGGTAGGATAGATTAAGGAAGAAACCTGGGAACCTTAGAATTAAGACACCCTGTTCTGTTCCCTACTTTTCGCCGAATTTGGGGCATTGTCTGAGTGGTGGAATTCAACTGTTTCAAGTTTTGAGTGGTGGAATTCAACTTTTTCAATTCGAAAATTCAGGAGCGATTGTGCTACAGACAGGCGGGTCAAAATTGTTACAAGTTTGACCTGCCTGTCTGTCGCACAATAGTTCCTGTATTAATAAAACAATTTGAATCTGGTTGTCGCGGTGGTTCTTAAATATGTTTTAATAAAATTGGGCTAGCAGTTTAAAAGCTACACAAAATTTACCAAGATGAGTTACTGATTTTTTTGGTGGAGAGTCGGTCACGTTTCATCAAATTTTAGGCATTCCGTGCTAAGCGAAGGAAATCACCGCTGCACTTTCTTTCGTTACCAAAAAGATTTAATTTCCATTAAAATATTAAATATTTTATTTCCTCGAGAGAGGATCGAGCCCATAAGTAAGGCCTGTCGTGGTGCAATGGCAGTAGTGTGTGACTGTAAACGATAGGTTGTGGGTTCGATCACCACTCAAAGAAATGATTTTTAATATTTTCAAATAAAACATTTAATATTTTATTTTCTTGGCTCTTGTAAAAAGGCAAAGCGCGACGATGAGCTTCGCCACTCAACATGCATGGCCTCCAATTCGGCGGAAAGTAAGGAAAAGAACGGAATATCTTATCACTAGCTTCCCAAGTTCCCTCTACCTACTCCACTATGAGCAGGATACTTAGCGTCAGTTAAGTATAAAATATTTTTTAAATAAAGGAAATATATAATTATCATTTCGGATGTTAAAAAGAATATTAATATATATTTAAACACTTTGCTGCATTTATCCATTGAGTATTCTAGGCAAAATTGCAACTGTGCCAATTCTGACAAAACGTCTGAGAGTACTTACCGGCTTTTGGCTCAGCGGTGAATTTTTAGTTTGCACAATGCAAGAGTTTTTAGCAGTGGTTCAAAGGTTCTTACCGATTGTTGATAGTAAATCGAATGATTTATGCTTTTTATTGAATAATCGCGTTGGAAAAGCTTCTTTTGGTGTGAATTGTAATAATTTTTAGTTGAAAATTTAATTTAAAAGCCTGTCGTGGCGAAGGGGTACAAGCGTATGAATGTTAATGCCACAGGTTATAGGTTCCATCTCCACTCAAGAAAGCAAAATATTTAACAAATTTCGCTCTTGTAGGCAAAATGCAGGGATGAGTTCCATCACTCAACACGCAATGCTTCAAATTCGGCTGAAAGTGAGGAGCGGAATGGAATATTTTAATACTAATATTCCAAGTTCCCGTGGCCTACAGCGTGAAGCTGAAAAATAAATATTGACGTTCATTCAAAGACAAAAGTATTGAAAATTTTAAAATTACCATGATTATATTCGTATATATCTTTACGTTATTCTATTTTGTGATTGCAATTATTAGCTGTGGATCGGAAGTATCTTAATGAGAATGGTATTTATTTTTTTAAAAAGGAAAAATAATAATTAGGTGTACGTTGTAAGAATAATTAGGTGTACGTTGTATTACTAAGACATTCTGTGAGTCCATCTGCCTGTCATTAGGAAGTTTCCAAACGATTATTCTAAGATATTAATTATCTTTGAGTAGCGTAAATTTGTAAAAAAATCTCCCTACAGAGATGCTTACGACATAAACAAGTGTATAAGAATTTCGACGTAGCTTGATGAGAATGTATGGCTTAGTAATCAGAGCGCTTGGACGGTTTACAAGAGGCGTGGTTCAAATCTAGCTACATTCAAATTTTTATACGTTTTTAAATAAGTATTGATGTATTTTAATTGCCTCTATAACAAGAAATACATACATTAGAATAAAATAAGTATGTATTTCAGATAATACATTTTTTGATATATTAGATTTCAGTTTTAAAAAGCCTGACACTATGTTTAACTTGGTAGTTAGGGATTTGAACCAAACTCGGTAAAATCAACCTATTCAGAAAAAAAACCTTATATTCCATGTATTTCTCCTAAATACGCAACAATATTGAGTCTGGTTCTAGATTGAAATATCCTAGAATCTTTATATTTCTCCCAGAAATATACAAGCATATATTTCGAGCTCAGTACTACAGAATTCGTAATCGCACATGCATAATTTTACCATATCGGCTGCGTGCAATAGCGTCGCTGTCATCGTAGAATAGTGTCACTTTAGTAAATTATACGGGGAAGATTGATGAGATACCTTATTTTGAAAATCCTTTGTGTACTTGCTGTGATACGATATAAGCTTGTTTGTTAGTACTAGCATTAGACTGTGAATCTACAATACCTATATATAATAGAAAGGTCGTGCCGCAGTAGCACAGCAGGTTTTTGATAATGAGGCAAATCGTGGCGTTGAATTTCGCTACTCAACGTGCAATTCCTCGAGAATTCGGTGGAAACATGGGAACGATCCTCTCTTCTTTTAAGACCCTCTCTTAATGGAAACGATCTTAACGCTATATTCCCATGTTCTCTCTACCAACTTTGCTTGTCCGGAATAGAGCATAAAAATAATATAAAAAATTTAAAAAAATTAAATAAAAAATAAACAAATTTAACCAGAATAATAAAATGTATATTGATTTTTATACATTTTAAGAAACATGACGTTTCAATCATTTAACAGCTGTCCGTGGTCACGGGACGACAGAGTCCTAAGCATTCGTCTATCAGTAGACGTAATTATTGTATCAACATGTATTTATTGTGTCACGTACTGCCCTAGATTCTTGCAGAATAAGCTTATGTATCTTGTCGTTGTTAATAATAAAAATCATTTAGTATATACGGTATCACGCTTTTTACTTCATAGCAGGGAAAGCTTTTCATTTAAATTCGAAAATTATTAGCGGAGTTTAACCTCATAATCAGTCTTAGCACAGATCAGACCACAAGAGAAATAAAAATAATTCATTCCTACGCTTGGAAATGGAACCCATCAAAATTACTAAGTGTTTAAGTTCACACTGTATCATTGTACTTTTGTATTCATTCTTAATATATATTTGACATCATTTTATAAATATAATTCAGCATTATTTTATAATCTTAACATAGAATCTTATAGAAACGTGATGACCTTGTTAATCCTAAGGGAAATCCTGCCTGTCGCGTTCTAAGATATGACACGAGTAATGCCATACATGTATACGAAGGGGAGATAAAATATATTATTATATATTATTGTGTAGACATTTTATGTGTTAGAATATACATTATATATCTTTTGTTATATTTTTATTCTATTACTAACGTTTAAATAAACTCTTGGACCTTATGATGATTAGTGTGGTTAAAAATATATGTGCATTTTTTATTGAGATAGTCGAGTGGTTGATAGAAAGAAATTACTAATCTGAGAATCAATTTTCTATTTATTTTTAAAGTTTGCTTGATGTTGCTTGATGTTGGAGTTCAACACTGGACTTATCATTTAAATGTTAGGTTATTTTTGTCTACGTTGCTACATATTAGATATATTTTAAAAATAACACGATTGGTAGAAGTACCCAACGCCTTTGCCTTTTTTATACCTAGGCCAATCGTGCCTACCTTGCAATATATGTGGAATTAGGAACCTTAACATTAAGTTCCCAAATTCAGCTGTTAGATTAATCTACTAATGTATTACTAAGAGAATGAATGAAGTTAGGACTATCAAAGGTATGCATATACGACATATCCTTGCCGCCCTTAGGGAAATCTTGCTCGTACAGTGAGAGGAGTGATGATACAATACATATATAATATGTAGATAAAATGTTGGTATTAGTATGAATCTTATATATTATTCATATTAGTACTTCATATTATAACTTGTAGATATGAGAAACCGACCGAAGGATAGGAACGTTGTAGTCAAAAGTGGATGGTTGAGGAGGTTGTTTATTATAGGTAAATTTTTCAGCCTCATTTATTTTTATCTAATAGACAAAACGACAAAATATGTCTATAGTATGTTCATAATCAATCTATTATTATCAGTAATTTTGAATTGATGAATGTTGTGGTGCAGAAGTAGAAGCTTATGATCGTACGCGACTTGTTGTGGGTTTGAATACCTTCTCAAGGTAATGAAAATTGTCATATTTTCAGTTTTTCGCTCTCGTAACAAGATAAGCTGCTGCGTTGAGTTTGGCCACTCAACACACGATGCCTTGAAATACGGCGGAAAACGGGTGACGGAACGTACCTTTTTTTTTTCAGATAATATCTTAACACAAACAAACAACAAAAATCTAAAAAGGCACGTTTCTAAATGCTCTATGCCAACCCTGCCATGTGCGGGGTACAGTGAGAACGTAAAGAAAAATCTGGCTTCAAATTTCATCAGGCTTCGTCAAACATACTGCTACATGCTACCATATAATTGAATCACCTGAATTCATTTGTCAGTTTAACTATGGGTATACCATAACATGAATTCTTGCACAGACATACAAACTGTAGAACCACTCAAAAGTGCTCCCAAAAAACTATGATGTCGGACTTTTGAAAAAGTGTAGAACAGCGTATCTTAGACTACTAAACCACTCTCTTGGGCTTTGTGAGAAAAAGAGTGAAGCTGATTTTTGTCACAAGTTAATGCATAATATTTTTTTCTCTTTCAGCTTCACACAGAATACTGCACATGAAGAAATGAAAATATTAAATTTTTAAATTGGAAATACTAAGTACATATTTCATTTACTTGAGTGGGGATCGAACCCACAACCTTTCGTTTACAGTCGCATGCTTCTGCCGCTGGGACAGGCTTTAGATAAAATAATCATTTTCTAAAATTCAAATTAAGTATAGAAGGTAAGAGACGTACAGGGAGATCTCACTTTACCTTCGAAAATACAGTATAAAAAATAAATTTGTAAATTTACAAAACAGGAGGAAGGAAAAAACAAAGGGACCTTCTAGAGGACGTGTAGGAAGGTTGATGACAGTGGACGAGGCGAAAGAGGTATGCCGAGATCGTAGCGATTAGCACTCCCCTCTCTCTGGCTACACCGCTAGGGATAAAGAGTGATAAAAATTATAAAAGTATGAAAAAAATATATTTAGTAATAAGATATCGATATTGACTGACACCTACGTAGAAATCTATTATAAGTTACGTGTTTATTACTATTACAGAAGTGTCTCGCATATTACTATAGTGAAATCTTGACGCATTATTTCCACTGGCTGTTATTTCACGTTCTCTGTGTTTTTTCGCTTATATTAGATAAATATTTTTAATAGGATTCCGTACCTCAAAGGAAAAAGGTAACTCTTATAGATTCACTTTTTTGTCCGTCTGTCAAGATCGTTTTCAGATCGAGGAGAGATATTTAGCGTACAATGTTCAGGTCAACGGTTTCTTAGAGTGCAAACAAAGTCACGATTCTAAATCAATACAATCAAATGATATCAGCATTTTTATATAGCTTTTGCTCCATGCTTCATACTGGATCATTGTATCGTTTTTGATCTAAGTATATATTGTACCATATACAATTATATAATATAGCCTACACCCTTTCTCTATAAATGAAATTAAAAACATATTTTTTGTAATTCAAACTAGTACTTCCTAGAACTAGCACGTGCAACCAAAGAAACTCTTGAGCTTCATAGTATTTTTTAATAACTAAATAAATTAACATTAAATTGCTACACCCTATATCGCTACAATCTCTGACTCCTTCGCCTCATATACTGTCATAGACCTCTTCGTATATCCACTTCAGGGGTCCTCGTGTTTTTTCCGTGAGTTTCCTTTAGTACCAAATGTATGTGATACTGTATTTTTGAAAGATCACCAAGGAACTCCGAGAGGTAAAAAATCTCTTATCACTCGCTTCGCCATTTAATATCAAAATCAAATTAACTGTTGCTAAACGAACATTAAATTTTACCTTCATCTAACAAAACTTACTCAGTGATAGCTACCACAAATATAATTAACCACTAAAATATGTCAATAATTATTTACGTAGAGTACGACAAAAGCTTTCAATATACCTTCAATATTATTGGTAATACGTATAATAGGATTCTTGAATATTAATTAAAATATGCCAAGTTTTATTTATTATTTATTATTAATTAGTTCTACAAGTGTAAGTGAGGCCGTGTGACTGTAGTGGCGACATTATCGATTCAATTCCAAAATGGGGATATTTAATATTCCTTGTTGCAATAATGATAAACGCTGCGTTGCACTCGGAAACTGTAACACATAATTCCTGAAAAATATCTTGGAAAGTGGTGAACGGAAGTTTTTTCATAGAAAAGAACTGTCTGACTAGTCTCTCGGGTTCGTTTTGCCTATTCGGTATATAATATGAAGTTTAAAAAATTTAATTGGACACATTCACTGACTACTTTTGCCCTTCTTTATATAAAATTATACGAACAACAACTCATGTTCACAGCGTAGTGTAAACGAGGCGGCTGTTTGTCCAAATATCACTTGAGAAAATAAATATTTTCCTTTCCTTCTTCTGGCAAGGAGGTAATAACTGAGTACACTACTTAACGTCAAATATTTCGAAAATTCGGCCCGTGTCTTAACAATGGGATTTCCGTGCCTTGCCTATTGTATGCGAGATACTTAGTGTGATAATTATAGAAATTAATTGAAATTTTCTCTTATTATGTTATTTATTTCATCACTCTATATGATGAATGCGAAGGTCAACACTTCCGAGCCATACAACACAAACGAAAAAAAATGCGGAAAAAGAGAACCACGTATGATGACTTTATGTTATCACTGTATACTCTGATATATATAGGATAATGTGAAAAAAAGAAACTCTAATAGTATGAATAGCTACGTCAAAATTTCCGGCACAAATGTCAGACCATGATGTATTGTTTACACTTGTTAGGATTTTTATGTCCGCATAGTGTCTATTTATAAATGTACCGAAATAGTATCCAAGCTACATATATTCATTTTAAAAATGTATACAAATTTGAACGTAGCCAGATTTGAACCCACGGCTCTTGAAAATGGACGGAGAGTTTCGAAAAAGTGTATTTTTCTTACCTACTTGCGGATTATCTTTAAATATGTTAATATTGTCTCCGAGCTGGTCACACGAAAATAATGATAACAACAGCTAAAACTTAGGGCGAGTTTCACTACTGACTGATATAGTAGTACCGGATAGCCTTATCTGCCAGATAAGCAACATTTTTTTGCATTATTGACGTACCGTCACCTATTCTATGAGTGATTGTTATCTACTAGATTATTTGTAAGGGAATTTGATGGTGAAACAGAAAAAATACTAAACAGCCTCTGTCTGTGAGACAGCATTAATTATCAGATTACTATCTGAAACTATTAGTAACCGGTAAAAAAAAAGACAAAAATAATTATAATTAAAGACCGTAATTTAAGAAATACTACTTTCCTTTTTCTAAAAGTAAATAAAGCTGACACCGAATAATATATAATTTATCACTAGCGGCCTTTAGTTGGTGCATTTTTAAGATTATCCCATGACTCAGTACATTCTGGACCTTTCCAATTTAGTGAGCGCCCTTCGGCTATGGTGTTTTGCTCGTAAAATTGACCCCCACGAACCTTTAAAACTGCTTTTTTATTCAAATGGTCTGCAATAAAAATTTTATATCTTACAAGATTTGATTAATTGAAACAAATGTTTTTTTACAAAATAGTAGCTTTACATTGTATCTCACACTTTGCAGGGCAGGCAGAGGGAACTAGGGACCCCAGTGTTTAGATACTCCGATTTGTTCCCCACTTAAAAAAAAATAGATGTATCTATTCAATATATATCGAGAATAAGTTTTTTATTGTATAATTAAGAGCATATAGTTGGTTATGGATTCAGCTCCGGGTCAGAGATTATATTTAAATAATTTGTAACTACCCCGCTATAACCAGAGAAACCAGAGTTATATATATGTGCGATAATAATAAATAAAAATAATGCTTATTATATTGGACAAGTTATGAAAATTTGATAAGTAACACTAAGAAAGTATCTTAAAATAATAATGCTTATCGAACATTTTTACAACAATGTACATCGAATTGCAATGTTTTTAATGATTCTTTGTGAATTTATTTAATATCTATATTTTATGTTAGTAAATTTCGTAAGGGTAACATTACATTTTTTAGTGTTCAGATGAGAACAGATCACTGCAAATAATCTAATGTTTAGATTACGTTCATTACATTTTTTTAGAAAAATCACTTTCTAAGCTCCAGGGATTGCATGTCTGAATATTTAAAATTCATTTCAAGTTAATAACTTTAAAAGTTCTTGAGAGAAAGGTTCTTTCTAAGCTGACTGACAAACATAAAGATAATAAAGTGATCCCCCGAGCGTTCGGTATTTTTCTTTAGAATTAAGGAGCCCTTAAAGCTTTAAAACCTTATCAATTTCATATATTTTTATAAACACATGTTGAGTATCAAATAATTAAACCATTTTCAAGGTTGAAAAATCTGGGTTACGTTAATAAGCACGACCTTATTAACAAGTCACAAAAAAAATGTTGCTTTGTTTAAATTTTACATTCAAATAAAAAACTGTGTACACAAGCTAACACAATTTACGTTTTTAGAGAAGAGACGAAAGAATGGAAATGTTCAAGGTTTTTTCTAATGTCACTCTCGTTTTTTATACGCACTTTGTGGCACAGATGAGTTAGCAAAAAGAGGCCTAATTTTTATGTTTTTTTTAAGATTTAATAATATTTTATTAAGGAAAAAGCGCGATGATTGCAAGTTCTGAGACATAAATAATTTTTAAATTTCCGTTCTGACAAGTGGTGGCGTTGGGTTTAACGTGTGATGTGTCCAATACGGGTGGAAAGCAGGGAACGAAATTTCTTGGAAATACGTTGTCACTGATTACACTGCTATACGACAGTTAAAGCGCTAACTTCATTGACGGCAAATTAACTTAGTGGCTTCTACTCGTGACCACGAACTACTGTAAAGTGTTCGAAACGTCGGGTTTCCAAAAATATTTAAAATTCAATATACGTGTTTTAAATTGTTTAATTTAATATTTATATAGATTTTATGATGATAATATTATAGAAACATATATATTTTATAATGATAAAATTTTGAGAATGATTGTTTTCGGTTATTTATTAAAAGAGTATTTGAAGCAACGTACCGTCGAAACTATGTGACACATATCTCTGAATTTTAAAACGCCTACTACGTTTTCAAACAAAAATTAATTAAAAAGTTATAGAAAAGAAAATACATTTTTTTACGATTTGCTGTCAATGTAAACCAACTTGTCGTTTGGAATTAGTATAGATGAAAGGAAAAGGCATTATAAAGTAAATGTTTAAATAAAAATATTCGATATTAAATAATACTCGACTAAAAATCAAACTCACGACCTCTGAATTTTATGGATTATTTTTGTAAAACTTTAATCACAGCGTTCTCATTTAGACACTTTCATACCCCACTTTCCGCTGATTTTGAGGCATTGCGTGTTGAGTGGCGGAACTCAGTGCCACTTTGCCTCATTACTCAGCTGTATCCCGCGTGTTGAGTGGCGGAACTCAACGCCGCGCTTTGCCTGCGAAGCGAAGAACTAAAAATATTAAATATTTCATTTGAAAATATTAAATATCTAATACTTCTTCGAGTGGAGATCGAATCCACAACCTGTCGTTTACAGTCACACGCTTGTGCCGCTGCGCCACGACAGCCCTCATCAGAGCAAAGAAATGAAATTATTGAATATTTCAATTTCTCCATTGGAAATCAAACCCATAACTTGTCACATTTACATTTAAAACATCCATTTAAAAATATATTTTATTTAAAAAAAAATAAAAAAAGGCTTAAGAACCCTAAAACTAAAATTTAATTAAAAAATTTCATACAACATCAGCGCATACTCGCGCGCTATAACTTTAGCGGGGAATTACCGTTGGAAATTTTTACACATTCTAAT